>CAUYUJ010007104.1:0-28999 GCA_963575745.1 Prorocentrum cordatum
GATTATCAACTAGAAATGCGGGACCCATCTGGAGGGGGCCTGAGGAGCCCAAAAGTGACGACAACTACAGGTTGCCGATGACTCGCTGGGATTACCAACATGAAAGGCGGTACCCATCTGGAGGGGGCTCCCGCCTGAAACTTCCTCTCAATACACTCACAAACGAGGCTCCCGCTTGATACTTCCTCCAAATTCAGGCCTGAGGAGCCCAAAAGTGGCGACAGTTACAGGTTGCCGATGGCTCGCACGGATTACCAACATGAAGTGCGGGACCCATAGGGACGGGGCTCCCGCCTGAGACTTCCTCACAATACACTCACACACGAGGCTCCCGCTTGATACTTCCTCCAAATTCAGGCCTGAGGAGCCCAAACATGGCGACAATTACAGGTTGCCGATGACCCGCTCGGATTACCAACATGCAATGCGGGACCCATAAGGGGGGGGCTCCCGCCTGAGACTTCCTCACAATTCACTCACAAACGAGGCTCCCGCTTGATACTTCCTCCAAATTCCTCCAAATTCAAGCCTGAGAACCCCAAAAGTGACGACAATTACAGGTTGCCGACGACCCGCTCGGATTACCTATATGAAGTGCGGGACCCATAGGGACGGGGCTCCCGCCTGAGACTTCCTCACAATACACTCACAGACGAGGCTCCCGTTTGATACTTCCTCCAAATTCAGGCCTGAGGAGCCTAAAAGTGACGGCAGCTACAGGTTGCCGATGACCCGCTCGGATTACCAACATGAAGTGTGTGGGACCCATAGGGAGGGGGCTCCCGCCTGAGACTTCCTCACACTTCACTCACAGACGAGTGAGTGATGACGAAGTGATGAGTGAGTGATGATGATGAGTGAGTGAGTGATGATGATAATGATGAGTGAGTCAGTGAGTGAGTGAGTGAATGATCGAGTGATGATGATGACGATGATGATGGTGATGATGACGATGATGAGTGATGATGATGACTGATCGTGCGATGCTGATGGTGATGGTGATGGTGTTGGTGATGGTGATGCTGGTGATGCTGGTGATGCTGGTGATGCTGGTGATGATGATGATGATGATGATGATGATGATGATGATGATGATGATGATGACGATGATGATGATGATGATAATGAGTGGGGAGTGATAGTGATGGTGATGATGATGAGCAGGAGGAAACAAGGAGGAGGAGAGGAGAGGGAGGAGGAGGAGGAGGAGAGATCCTGAACGGAGGGTGTGCAGAGAAAACAATAACCCCACTTAGGATGTGGGGCATAAAACACACACAACAAAAAGTTGGGATTCAGGGCTCGACCTAGACCTGGGGCGCGCAAGCATGGATTGGCGATCCATGGATTCCCGGAGGGTTCCAAAGGGGTTTTTGGGGAGGGGGTTTTCCAGGAAGGGTTCCCAAGGGGCTCCGCACCCCCTGTTTCGACGAGGTTCCCTGGGGGGCTCTCTGGAAAACCCCCTCCCCAAAAACCCCCTTTGGAACCCTCTGGATTAGCGATCCATGGATTTGGCGCGCCTCCCCAAAATGCGGCCGGTGCTTCCTCGCTCGGCGGCGGAAATCCGCGGTTTCCCATGCAAAGGGGGCCCGTCGCTAATCCACGCCCCCTTGATCCATGTTGGCGATCGCCTGACCAGACTGTGTGTGTTCGTTTTCTTGTTGTTTCCGCTTTCCCTCGGTTTGGCTTCGTTCCGCCCTTGCTGCAGAACGAAACCGAAACGAAAACGGCCCACGAAATCGCCAAAAAACGCCGTTCAGGCCGGCCCCCTGTCGGAAAGCAGCGCGCCAGAGGTCACTCCGGCGAAGGATCGCGCTTACGCGTAGCCGACTCCCTTCCTCCTCTGGCTCTCCGCCACAACTCGGCTCTCCGGGGGCCGTCCGGGGCGCTTCGGACATCCCTGGAGAACACTCGGCGAGGCGCAGCTGCTGGAACGCATCCCCGAGGCAGGAAAGCCTGCGTGAACCAACGGGAACGCACGAACAAACTAAGGGCAGCCCTGACCCGAAAGAGCGGAGGAGAGCTGCCGACGGAAACGCCGATCCCCTTCCCCCACTTCTCCTGGAGGGGGAACGATGCCAGGGGACTGGCTCAGGGGAGGAGGCATTGCCCTGAAGTCGGGGATACATCGCCGACAGCTCGGCAGCATGCCGCCGATAGCGAAACCGCACACGGTCGCGGGGTGGGGCGCCCAGGACCAGACTGGCGACGAATGTGCGATTGGGGGTCGCTGTGTCCCCTCCGGGGCCCGTCCCCCCTGTCTGCCTCGCACACAATCCGCGCCGCCCTGGCGTAACAAGAAGATTGGCGCTGGCATGGCGGAGGAGCACGCATCGGCAGCCGCCTCCTTCAGGCAGCCCAGCAGCCACCTGACGAGGAGACGAGGTGATGGAGGGATGAGAATAATAATAATAATAACAATAATAACAATAATACTAAGAAGAAGAAGAAGAAGGGAAGAGGAAGAAGGAAGAGGAAGGACGAAGTGAGAAGAGAAGAGAAGATAATATCTGAGAAAGCAAGAGGCAGGGAAGGCAAGAGGAAGAAGAAGAGGAAAAGTAAGAGAAAGGAAGCTATGATAATACGTATGACCCTTGGAGGACAACACAGGGGAGGATAAGGGAAGATATGAGAAGAAAAGAAAAGAGAAGAGGGGATTAGGGAAGAGAAGGGAGGAGAAGGAAGGGAAGGGAAGGGAAGGGAATCTAAGATAAAACATATACCATCATAGACGAGGATATAGGATAACATATGATATTATGATCTAGTATATAAGAGAAGAGAAGATAATTTATAACGCATGCACGAAACGAGAAACTACGAATGTAAAAGAAGAGGGAAGGGGCACGAATGGTATATAAAAGAAGAAAGGAACAGCTAATATGAGTTCATATACCGAAACATAAGCTAATTAGATGAGATCGTACATAATACAATATACATCGAATGATTCAACAAGTTATACGAGAACAGAAGAAACGAGAAGGGGAAGGGAAGGGAAGGGAAGGGAACGGAAATGAAACGAAGATAAAGGCAGGGAAGGGGAGATAATATAAACTAAGAGGAGTCACAAGATGAGACGAGAAGAGAGGAATATGAAAAAAACATGGTGTAATGAAAGCGAAGCGAAGCGAAGATAAGATCATCTAGTGATGAGGTTCAGAGGACTGAGAAGGGAGAGGAGGAAGATAGGAAGCAGGAGGAAGGAGGGAGACGAAGGCGGAGGATGGAGGATGGAGGAAGAGGAGAAGAAGGGCCATGGAGGAGGAGGAGGAGGAGGAGGAGGAGGAGGGAGGAGGAGAGAGGAGGCGGAGCGAGAGAGGAGGAGGAGGAGGAGGAGGAGGAGGAGGAGGAGGAGGAAGTGAGGAGGGGGAGGAGGCCATTGGTCGCCTGATTTCGCGCATCGCGCCTCCCGCGCCTCCCGCGCCGCTGCCCGCGCGCTCTCGCGCCCGATCTGGCCCGGGCCGCGGCGCGCGGGGCGGGGTTCTCTTCGCGCCCCCGGGGGGGGGGGGGGGGGGGGGCCCGCCGCGTCCCTCTATCCGCTCGCTCTCATCCCCCCCCTTCATTCCTCCCTCCTCCCCCTCCTCCTCCTCTCATCCCTTCCCCCCCTCCTCTCCTCCTCTTCCCTCCTCTCCCCGCCTCCGCCTCCGCCTCCGCCCCGCCTCCCTCTCCTCCTCCTCTCCTCCCTTCCCCCCCCCCCCTCAACTCGATTCTTAGGGCAGCTCTACATCACTTTTCATAATAACAGTGTTAATCATTCCACTCCCCCGCCTGCATCCCTCCTCCCTACCTCCTCCTACTCTCCCCTAAATCCAACCTTCATCAGCCTCATCACAATTATCCTCCTCATCCTAATTCCCTCCTCCCCCTCCCGCCTCAAACTCTCCCCTCCTCAATCTCCTATTCCTCCTCCCGATCCTCCATCCTTCTCCCTCCTCATCCTCCGCCGCCTCCTCATCATCCTCCGCCTAGTCATCGTTCCCCTCCTAGTCCTCTCGTCCTCGTCGTCTCGTCGTCATCGTCGTACCTCGTCGTCGTCCCTCGTAGGCGTCTCTTTCCTCCCTCCTCCTACTCCTCCTAATCTTCCTCCTCCTCCTTCATCACCCTCCTCCCCTCCCCTTCCCTCCTCCCTCCTTTCATCCCTCACTCCCTCCTCCTCCTCCTCCCTCCTCCTCCTCACTCCCGCGTCCTTTCTCCGCGGCATTCCCCCCTCGAGGCTGGAGCTCCTCGGTGCCGCCGTGCGCAGAAAAAACATCAGAACCCGCCACCGCCGCCGTGCCAGGGCAGGGCCCCTACAGGAAGATTTTGGACGAAAAATCAAAAATACGCAAAAAATGCGACAAAGATGCCCAGACTATGTTTTGACTATTTTTGAATACTCCCCCTGTAGAGGGACAGGCCCGACCTAACCCTGGCCCTGGCGTGGTGCGTGCGCCCTCCTGGCCCGAGGCCGGCAGGGCCTGGACACCGTCCCGAGGCCCAGGATGGGCCCCTGGCCTGGCACGGTGGTGGTGCACAGATTGGAGGAGGAGGAGGAGGAGGAGGAGGGAGGAGGAGGAGGAGGAGGAGCAGGAGGAGGAGGAGGAGGAGGAGGAGGAGGAGGCGGGAGGGGGAGAGGAGGGGGAGGAGGGGGGGGAGGAGGAAGGAGGAGGAGAGGAGGAGGTCGGCGGAGGAGGAGGAGGATCGGTCTGCATCCTCACGGAACGGGAACCGACTCGGATCGGCTGCGCCGGGAGGCACGGCAGCGCCGCGGCAGCACCGGGCCACGCCTGATCGCCGAGGCGTGTTCGAGGAGGGGGCGCGGTCACAGAGCTGCACCCGACTGGGCCTCGAGCGCTGCACGAGTCAAAGTGAAGGGGCCCCAGGACACACAGATACAAACACACACACACACACAAATCCCAGGATACTTCATATGTTCCCCTATTTTCTGGGGTTTCGTCTTCCCCCCCCACTTCCCATAGGTTCCACTAGTTTCCTGGGAATCGACGATTCATCGTGACTGTGTTTGATTTTTCCTCCTGACAAAAAATCGCCAGGCAAACCCGGAGCACTGCACGAGCCGACCTGCAAACTCCTGCGGTGACTGCAGAAATACAGAAGCGAAAAGAAGGGCGCCCAACTCAACTCCACTTGGGCGACGCAGGAATCGCAACCCCATGCCGGCGAGAAAAGTCCCGCAAGGATACTAAGGTCCGGGGCCCAAGAAGGATACTAACCTTTGTCCAGGAAATATCGATTTTAGGATGTCTGAATCGGTCTTCAAGAGCCTCCATGATGGAGCCTCCATGGTATTTCTTGAGGGCCTCCCTGGAGATGTGGGAAGAGCACAACTCTTATGAAATACGATGGTGCAATGGTACATTGGTCCCTCTCGGGGCGCCTCCTTGGAGATGTCGGATGAGCGCAAATCCTGTGAGATACGATGGTGAATTAGTACATTGGATTCTTTCGGGGGGCCTCCCTGGAGGAGAGAGGGGAAGTAGGAGGATTTCCAGGGAGTCTCAAAGTTTCTGACCTATCATATTCTATGTGCGAAGCTCAACGATTCGTGGTGTTTTCAACTCGTCGTGCATGACCCATGTTCGTTGTTTGCTGAAGCAGTAAACGCCTGGGAAAAAAAACAAGTTCGGGCCGGGGGGCAGAGGAAGGAAGAAGGAAAGGCAGACAGACGCGAGAAGAAGAAGGACACTAAGAAGAATATAAGGATAATAAAGAGGAGATAAGGATACGAAATATGATAAGGACAAGAGAGAGATATGATAATAATAAGAGAAGAAGAAGACAAGGATGAGGAAGGAAGAAACAGATAATGATAAGAGAGAGAGGAAACTAGTTAATAATAAGAATCAGAGAAGGATACGAAAGAGGAGAGAAGGAAAGGAGCAGGACCAGGAACAGCAGGAGGAGAGGGAGGAGGAGCAAGCAGCTCTTTTTCGCGGCAATGATTTCACAAGAACAAGCGTTTTGCTTCAGACATCCTCGAAAAGATGATGGTCGCGAATTCGGCGAATCTTCGAAAATTGGCTTGTCGCTTGATGCATCCTCACCAACAGTACAAGAAGGATTACTCATGGTGATATGCGTGGTATGAAGATCAAAGCTACGATGCAAACTTTGGGGATGATGATAAGGTTCGCCCCCCGGCATGTCGTGGCAACTTGATGAAAACACAGCCCAGGGGCAATCAGATATCAGGGGTGGGGATACTTTCTTATCGTCGGCATGCGGTTCCCAGGACGTAGACCGAGCTTGCTCGACGAGCGCACGCCATCACGCGTGCATCGACCTTGCTTCGCAGAGCCCCGCCGTTCCCGCATTGGATCGCCTGAGATGCGATGCGATGCGACCACCGTTGCGGACAGCGCCCGGGCCTGCTCAAGGCCGGGGTGGGCGAGGGCCGCGGCCTCGGGAAGCTGGCGTCTGGACAACCTGCAGTGCGAGGCAGATGCGCAGACAAGACTAGGAGGAGGGACGGAGGAAGGTCGGCCCTTGGGGTCACCCGCATCGGATCGCCTGGAAATCGGAACTGCTTCCCCTCCTTCTGTTTCCCCTCCTCCTCCTCCTCCTTCTCCTCCTCCTCCTCCGCCTCCTCCTCCTCCTCCTCCTCCTCCTCGTCGGTGGATCACCCCGGGCCAGCCGGAATCGACATCGAACCGGACCGACCGGATCAATATGGACCACATGGACCCTGGGCGGCCTGTGAGAGCGCCCCTCGCCGGTGGTGCCCCAGAGGGGCGCAGACGGCGCGAAAAGCCGGAGACACCCTGGGCCAGGAGTAGGGGAACAAGCAATGGCATAATGTAAGATAACTCTGGGGTCCTAGACGTATTACCGATGTGTACAAATATACATGTACATACGATCAATATATATATATAAATACACATACACATCCACATAAACCTTAAATCAGCCCTAGAGGTATATTAAGTATACGTCCTAGAGGTATGATGACTATGAGACAGACAATACTATGTATACATATATCTACAGCTATTCCTCTTCCTATATTTTTACAGGCCCGTGCGGGGGTAAAACCCGTCCCCCCCCCAAAAAAAAACGGACTCCCAGGATCTGGGGCTTTGGGACCCTGGGCTTAAGTCGGGCCTGTCCCCCTACAGGGGGATTTTCGACGAAGAATGCGAAAATATCCCCAAAACATTCAAACAATAATAAGAAAATAGTCTGGGGACTATTTATTGAATATTGTTTGACCTTTTTGGTGTATGTTTGGTGTATTTTTTATTTTTCGTCGAAAATCCCCCTGTTGGGAGACACGCCCGACCCAACCCTGGGCCGCGGACCCCCCCCCGCGGCCCCCCGCGAGCGCGGCCCTCGAGCCCGGATCCTCGAGCCCTCGAGCCCACCCCCTCGAAGCTCGAGCCCCGCTCCTTAAACCTCGACTTAAGTCGGGCGTGTCCCCTACAGGGGGATTTAAACATACATCAAAAAGGCCACAAAAAATACCCCCCCAAATGGTCCCCAGACTATTTTTGCTGAATTGTTTTTGACTATGTTGGGGGGTATGTTTTATTTTTCGTCGAGAATCCCCCTGTAGAGGGACAGGCCCGACTTAAACCTCGACCCCCCTCGACGCCCCTCGAGCCTCGACCCTGCCGTCGGGCGCCCCCCACCCCCGAGGCCGAGGGGGTCAACGGCGGAGGGGGTGCTGGCTCTGGGGGGGGGGGGGAGCTTCGAGCTGCCATCGGCGATACGTCGCCGAGAGAACGGCGAGAGGCCCCAGATAGCGGAACCCCACGTTTTTGGACGGGACGGGCTATCGGGCCCCCTATCGTTAAGTCGGGCCTGTCCCCCTACAGGGGGATTTTCGACGACAAATGAAAGATACCCCAAAAATAATGAAACAAATAGTCCAAAAAGAGTATGCGGACTTTTTTTTTAACATTTGTTTTGACCTTTTGGGGGTACTTGTTGGGTATTTTGTTTTCCCCCCGTCGAACATCTCCCTGTAGGGGGACACGCCCGACATGATCGCGGAACCCTACGTTTTTGGACGGGACGGGCTATCGGGCCCCCCATCGGCGACGAATAGGCGATTGGAGGACGATGCGTCCCCCCCTGAGCTTGTCCCCCCCCCCGAATCCTCGTCGTCTGGCCTCCTGGTCATCATTCGGATCTCCCGCGGCCGGTCGGGACGATTACTCGGACAACCCCTGACGCCTCTCGGCGAGCAGCCGCTGAAAATCAGACCGAGGCCGGAAAATACCCAGCAACGCCAAAAGCGTCCGAAAAGCGCCCTGAGCCCATCCGAAACAAAAATCTGCCGACCCTGTCGGCGTGTGTGAGAAGCTTTTCCGTTTGAGTCGTCGTCGTCGCCGCTCGCCTTTTCCGTTCGAGTCGTCGTCGTCGTCGTCGTCGTCGTCGTCGTCGTCGTCGCCGCTCGCCCTCAAGCGTTCCAGCCAGATGGAAGTCGAGCAACGCCGCGATCGAGTCAAAGGCGGAGTGGCGGGCGTCCTGGGGAGGGGGTCCCATGAGGGAGTCCGACGGGTTGGGACCCCCCCCTGTCTGGGGGGGGAGGGGGCACCCCTCTGGGAGAAACTTTCGGCTCCAGAGCGTCAGCGTCGCCGTCCGCGTCGCCGTCGCCGTCGTCTCCGCCGTCGTCGTTGTCGCCGTTTCCGTCGCCGTCGTCGTCGTCGTCGCCGCCGCCGTCGCCGTCGCCGCCGTCGTCGTCGGCGTCGGCGTCGGCGTCGGCGTCGGCGTCGGCGTCGGCGTCGGCGTCGTCCTCGTCGTCGTCGTCGTCGTCGTCGTAGTCGTCGTCGTCGTCGTCCCCTTGCAGGGTCGGCGGCGCCGGCCGCAGGGCCTTCGCAATACTTGCGTGGCCCATCCCCCCCCCGAACGCTGCACCTCGCAGGCGCGGGGCGCGCGAGGGCGGGGACCCCGACCTCTCGCGTCCACGCCTACGAAGAGCAGGAGGAGGAGCGGGAGGAGGAAGAGGAGGAGGAGGCGGAGGAAGAGGACAGGAGGAGGAGCGGGAGGAGGAGGAAGAGGCGGCGGAGGAGGAGGAGGAGGAGGAGGAGGAGGAGGAGGAGGGGGAGGAGGCGGGGCCGCCGACCTCTCCTGCTCGTCCACGCCCGCCGCGGCGTCCAGCTTCCGGCTGCCCTCGGCGCCACCGGGCGACGCACGGGGCGGGCACAAAACGCGCCGCTGGGCCGCCGCCGGCGGGCCGGAGACCACCACCGATGGAGACGACGACGACGACTACGACGACGACCACGACGACGACCACGACGACGAAGACGACGACGACGACGCCGACGACTGTCTGTCTGTCTGTCTGTGACGATACTTACCCGAAGGTCTGCGGAAGCCCGCGTGCAGGCGGGGGCGCCAGTTCGGGACCTAACTCAGAGGTCGTTGTTTATGCCGCTACTCCTTCAGATCTGCCCACTGTTCCTGATCCGTGGCTAAGTTCTGCTAGTCATTGCCCAAAATGTTCGAAAACTGGTGCTCGTACCTCTACATATTTGGAGAAAAAAAGGAGAAACAACAACAAAAAAAACATCCCGTGGCACTGTCGGCCGTCTGATTACTCTAGCTGGCGTAAATGTGCGATACCACGGAATTGCATCACTTGCCGAGCGGTCCTGTCCTGACCATACTTACCGTAACTTGCCACATGCCCGGCCCACGTAAACATTCTCTCCAAAAATACCCTGTCCCAGCGTTCCAGATTGTTTCTCGTTCGAAGCATGTTGAGTTTCACATTGATCAGGCGGCAATGCTCCCCTCATCCCAACCAACATAGAAATCAAGATGTGTCTCCACTGGGATATGTACCTTACTACCAAGGACTCTGCGCATCAAATTGTTTTCCGTTGCCCGTATTGTCTGAAAATGCCTGTTCGTTAAATGCAAAATCCCGATGTTGTAAGTGAGGGCTGGCAAGACGAACTGCGGCAGAGCCTCTAGGCGCCGGCGGAAAGGAAGACTAGCCTTGCAAGTCAAGAGCCGGCGGTGCTTCCCGAAAGCAACCCACGCACTCGCGATCCTCCGCTCAACAGACAAGGTCACGTCATTGTCCATCGTGTGCATGTGTCCCAAGACTGTAATCCCCAGGCGCGCGGAGCAAATGGAAGAGCAACCTCGGGTTTGTCAATCACCTGTTTGGCGCGCTTTTTCGGCGGAGGGGCCGCGGAAGACAGGTCCGGGGTAGCCCGCGCGTCGTGAATGACAAATGGGTGGTCACAGTCTTTCGTAGCTGACCATGCGCATGCAAACAGCTCCACACTCCATCCGAGATCTCGCACCGGGGCGCGCCATGCATCCACCATTGTTTGCAATTGAGCTGTCGCCAACATAAAATAGGTTTCGGCGAAGACGAGGATAGGAAGGCGCCCGGTATTAGCGAGCACCTCTGGCGCCCGCCCGGCTCTCTGCAGCGCCGTCAAAACATCGCGCTCAATAGAGACGCCCCAACCGTTCCTCGCACGCAATGTCAAGAAGGGGCGGATGAGGGCCACGTCGGCGATGACGTTGACCTTCTGTGGACCTTGCGGGTCGCCTTGGTAAACGCTGCGCGCGCGTTCTATGGAAATCGTCGGACCGCCCCTCGGAAAGCGGATGCGCCCTGGTGCTCTTTTGACCTCCCTGACCATCCTGGCAGCAATCGCATTCGGCACGCCTTCTTCCTTGAAAGCGCCCACCCACGCGCCGCGGTCTACGGCGCAGTGCGCCTTGTACAAATCCCCGTCGAAAAAAACAAGCCCAGATCGAACTCAATCGCCTTTTCCGTCAGCGTGCGAACTGCGAACTGCACCTCCGCTACCTGGCACGATTTCAGGAACGCGAACTGGTGACGCGACGCTTGGACACCCCCGAATTTGCCAACTTCCGACAATGCCATCATGAACAACTTCCAGAGAACAGACAACAGCGCTATAGGGCGCCACTTCTGTCTCATAATCGGGTTCGATACCTTCTGACTCAAATGGATATCGAATCATCCCACACCTCGTCTTCCGCAAGAGTAGGATGATTGATAAGACGCAAACCAAAAAAAGCTGCCATAATATCGACGACCTCCCCCGGCGCCTCCTGGGGCATCTCTGCCGCCACCATGTCGGACCTGGGACGCGTTTTCCCTCTCTTCAGCCTCGCGGCGCAAGTCCGGGCCGAGGCCGGGGAGGTGCCCCCCAAAGCGTCCAGATCGGCTCGATCCCACCGCTTATGGATCCACTCGGGGATGATCCTGATATTCGCCGATTGGCACAGGTCCCCGAAAAACGCCACGGCGATCTAGTGGAGATCTTCCTCCGCATCGCAGAGCGCACCGCTTTCGTTCATCAACCTACCCAGCCACGAGGAATGCGAGCGGCCCGATGGCCCCCGCCGCGTTCGCAGGAGCTCCGCGCACTCATGCTGAAGTTCAAGGCCTTGAGATCACGTAGAATCAGATTGCAGCCGAAAGAAATATGCGCCGGGTCCGCGGACCGCCCGACGCATGTCGAAGATCGGGGAGGCCCCGCAGAGATTTGACTAAGTCGTTCCCGTCTGGGCGTGGACGGACACCCTTCGAGCTCGAACGTCCTTGTCTAGATGCGACAGATGCCACAGTATATGTCAAGGTTGACAGAGATGGCGAAGGCCGTCCTTGATTATCCACTCGAGCGGCGATGCTCCGGCACGTCCGTCGCGCCTGTGTCTCCCTGCCCTCTCGCGCGGCGCCGGCGCGGGACCTCGGCCCCAGCGTCGTCGGACTTTCTTGCTCGCCCAATCTGGGCGAAGAAAACGGCGGTGGAGACCTCCGCGTAGCAAGCTCTGTCTCAGGAGCGGTCGCTGGCCGCGTCCTCTCGCCCCGCGGGCCCGATCCCCAGCGTCGACGACGATCGCTCCGCCGCAAAATCCGGGCCAGCGCAGGAGATGGATCTGCCCTTGCCTTCGCGAGGCCGTCGACGCACTCGCTGCCGTAATTTTTGGCATGACCTTCCACCCGCTCAGGGTCGCATACCGCAAAATGGAACGCGCTTGCCTCCGCGAGACTTGCATCGTTGCCACCGAACCCACAGTCACCGCGGGATTGCAGGTGCCACGCAAAGTATTGACCACATACAGAGAATCGGAGATGAACTTGATCTTCTGGCCGCGGTTGATTTCGCGCTCGGACTCCGGAAGTTCCGCCTGGGGCAACAGCCGCGCGCGCGCTTCAACTGGGGCCGATAACTCCCCAGTCGCGCTTGACGCCCGGGCGGCTCCCACGAAAAGCGGCCGCGTACTATCTTTCCCACTGGCCCACATCTCCCATGCACAGGCCGTTCGCTCATGCGCGGGCACCCCGAAGAAAACAAAGCGAATCCCCAGCCACCTCGGCCCAACATGCGAATGCGTTTGGCACCTCTTCGGCCGTGGACACGATCGAAAATGAGCCGTCGCAGAATAAGCTCATCGTCTCAGCGCCTGGCCACGCAGAGCGATGATGCTCAGTTCCTTCCACAGCGCCAACGAGCGCGCTACGATAAGCAATTGGGTCTACGCAGCGTCACCCTATAGGTTTCTTCGGTGTCTTACCGACGCAAGACACTGGAATTAAATTCGAAGCAGGGTCGGAGAGGTAGAGGGAGAAGATCAGAAGGACATGATATGTCGCCGCTGCGGCACACGAGCTGACTTTGCAGACGCCGTCTTGCACCGCAACTCCTCTCACCAGAAAGTAATCGATCTGGTTCGGCGGGAACCTGAAATCGCGATGGCATGTGGGATGCCCCATCTGATGAAAAAGAAAGGTATGGACAGCATGTAATCCATGCGTGCGCATCTCTGCGAACAAATGGGCCTTCCACGGGCGCTCCTTCCCTGCGGGGTCTCCAGCGTTGCGCGTGCACGGCCCGACGGAATCGTGGCAATCATCGACACCGCGGAGGTTGCAGCTAGCATCCACACCCAAAATAAGCTTAGCGTCATTGGGAACAGACTTCACAAGAGTAATCGAGTCCAATAGAGATACATGGTACTCTGCTCTGCTTGTCGACGGATGAAGGTGCACAGCTCCATGTAGGATGGGGCCCAACTCCGGATGGCGGCAATAGACCCCTGCAGCTCTCTCAAGAATGCGAGGCTCGCCAATCAACCTCGAGGCCAAGTCCCGGTGGACAACGAGTGCCGCCTGCTTGGCTCCCCGAATAGGACGGCAGCAGTAGACAGCGCGGCCCCGGGTGTAAGTCGGCGGCTTTGCAAATAAGCAAACTGACCAAACGAATAAGCAAGCGGACCAATCGAATTCCCGCCCTAATCCGGTGAAGAAGTCATCCAACGCCGCTGAAAGAACGCCCCGAGCATTCCACGAGATCACGACATAATGTTTGCCCCTGTTCCGTCGAAGTCGGAATGCACGACCTCCCCGAGAATAATCTCACGTGCGGGCTGCCGCCTGCACAGTCGGCGCGAGCTGGTCAAAATTGATGCTTATCTGGAGGATCTCGAGCTTCGCCTGCGCCCCCTTCGCGACCCTTGGATGGTGGGTAGTCTTGTCCTGTTCGAAGACCTCCACTGGCCTCCCTCCCCCAGCCCCCTGGCCAAGCTTGGAAGCGAAGAAACTACGTCGCCAGAGTCGTTCCGGATGTCGATCACCCGTTTAGCCGCCTCGATGTCCAGGTTGCCGACGTTCGCTGCGACCAGGGCCTCCGCCATCAGCGCGCGGGCCTTGCACTGCTGTTTGCTCAGCGCGATCTCCCAAGTCAACTTGTCGATGCAACGAAGAGAATTGTTGATGCGGCCTGGTGCTGCAAAATCTGGGGAGGTGAAGTGTTTACCCTTCATCGTCTTCAAGAGCTCCCACATGAGCTTGTTATGCTCAAAATGGAATTTCTCTCGATCCCCATACGTACCCGCACCGTGCACCTTAGACACTCCGGCGATGCTCCTGCGGTCGAGCCCCCCCCCATTGAACTCGACGTGCTTGGCGGACTCGTCGCAAGCGAAACCGCCCACGCAGACCACCTTGCGATGCTTGAGTGGGAGGAAAGCTGCATTCGAACTCGCTGCGCCCAAGGCCTGGGGCAGAGTCGCGGACAGGGTTCCGAGCCCCCGGCGCCACCCCCCGGCCCCGCTGGTCCATCCTCTCCTTCATCACATTCAGCTCCTCCTCCTCCTCCTGGTTGTTCACCTAAGTCTTAACCGACTTGAGATCCTCCTTCACCTCCTTACATCTTCCCGAAGGGAGACCTGAGTGTCATTAATCATGCCGCCAAGAGCTCGAAGAAGGGGCCGACTCCCTTCATCCAGCGCCTGCGCCTCGGCGCGACGCTGAGCGGACGATGACGCGTCGAAGCCTTAAACCCGCTGCCGCGTGCGCCTGCTCTCCGCATCGACGACGCCGACGACGACGACGACGATCACGACGACGACGAACAAGACGACGACAACGACGACGATGACGACGACGACGACGACATCAACGACGCCATCCACCTTCCCCCGCAAATTCTGAATGGGGACGGGGACGATGGTGGGCCACGAAGTAAGTCTCCCTCACCCCAGGGCCAGATGGAAAAGGCGACAGTCTGAGTATGCATATTACACGGCGGTCGCAGCTTGTCTTCCTATCTCTGTCTGAACTATCTGCTTGGCGAATCGGTTCCTTCACATCTTAGGGGCGCGCTCGCAAAGGGGCCCGGATCGCCCAGGCCCGACTTCGAATGGGCCTCCCAAGGGCCGCTCGACATGCGACCCCCTGCGCCGACAGGGAGGCGGCGGCGGGGATGGCGGGGCGGAAAAGACTCGAGTCCAAGCAGCTGCGGCCGACCCGAGGGAGAGAGACGTTCTGAGAACCGAAGCATCTCCCCCAATCCAAGGCCAGACGGAAAGGGCGACAGCCTATGCACAGCACGCGGCGGTCGCAACCTTTTTTGCGTCCAGTCTCTGTCTGAACGATCTGCTTGGCGAATCAACTCATCCACATGTTAGGGGCGAAACTCGGAGGGGCCCGGGTCGCCCAGGCCCGACTTCGAATGGGCCTCGCAGAGGCCGCTCGACATGCAATCCCAGGCCCATGCAATGCTCTGGAGCCGCCTGAGGCATTGAAAAGACCCGCACAAGAATATGATCGCCCCGCGAATTGCCTCCGAAGATCTGGACAGCCATTGTGCGAATTGCACAAGCGCTTCGGGCAGGCGGCCGCGATGGCGGTGTAGATAATGCTGCTGCCAAGCACTTTGCCTTTGAAGACGATGCAAAGTTTCTGACGGAAGTGGCGCGAGCCGTGGCCGAAACACAAAACGTTCTGATTGCGGAGCTGAGGAATGCGCCAGCCGACGAAGCGGGTCCGTTAGCGCCAGCGGGCCCCAGACGCACACTTACAAGACACATGGGCATGTAGGGCGGCCATCATGGGCTCTCTCTACGCTTGCGAAGCGCGGCGGTTTTCTACGAGGATAGGGGTGACATTTCGATTGCACGACCGGGTTATTCTGCGAATGGAGCCGAACGTGCGACTGCCAGAATCGATGTGGGCCTGCTCTGCGGGGGCGGCGTCCGGGATCCCGTGCGGACACCGTTCGCTACGAATGTGCTTAAAGAGGGCAGGGGTCCAGCAACTGCACAGAAATGCCGCAGAGATGCCATTGATTTTGCGGCCGCGGACCCAGCCGAAGACAGCATGTAGAAGGACAGGATTGGTCAGGGCGCGTCGGGGGCCTCTCAAGGGGCCACAACGGACGCACGCCTCGCCCTGCAGCTGGAACTGTTCGGCCACGCCCTCAAAACCTGAGTCAATCAAACTATGCCTTTTCCATCGTGAACATCGGCAACGGCGGCGCGCCGCGCGCGCCGAAGTTGACGGCGCATCTCATGGGCGAGAAGACGCCCGTCCAACCCCGCGCCATGATCGCCGCGGCCTCCGTGAACCCGCCATCTACATTACGAACATCAGTTTCTTTGACTTCGCGCCTGGCGCCGACAGATTGCTCAACGCACACTGGCCAATCGGACGGCGACGACGTTGCCGCAATCCCTTGCGTCGGCAGGAATGCTTTCCAGGGACTTCTGAACTCGAGCGTGTTTGTCGCACCTCCTCGCCGACGAGTCCGCTGCCTAGCGACCGCGCCGCCTGATCCCGAGGGCGTCGCGGGCGCGGCGCAGCGCGTCGTCGCTGGCCCCGCCGCGTCGCATCATGCGCGGGTGCAAATGGGCCCCCCATAGGCCCGCCACTTCCGCGACCCTCCTGAAAAGACTCGAGACCTTCAGATAATCGAAAGACCAGACCTGGGCCTCGCCTGACCGCCGCTTGAGCGCCTCAAAGCGGGGGTAGAGCATCACCAGATCGAGCCCGTCGAGCAGCAGGCTCTCGTCGAGCTCCTTGGTCTTGGGCGGGATGGCGCCCCCCTCGGGCGCCAGCAATAGCGCCCGAGGGGACGTGCCTGAGCCCTTCGTCGGAGCCATGGGCAGGTTCGCCCGCAGCCCCAGGCGCTCGCTGGGGCAGAAGTACGTCCAGATGGGGAAGATGAGGCACTCCGCAAAATTCAAGTGGCCCAGGAACACGGCCGCGCCCACCAGCGCACATAGGGCAGCCCAAGGCAGTTGAACCCGGCTGAGCCCAGGGGCCAGGCGCCTGAAACCTTTCAACGCCAGCTTGGAACGGGCCAGCACGCGATTGCTCCTGATGCACGGAATGCGGTACTCCAGTGCTGCAATGATCTTCTCCCCTGAGTCGTATTTGCGCCCCTGGAAGTACAGGTCCTCCAAGCACCCCGTCACTGTCTGATCGATGTCCTCGTTGGTGTCGAGCTCCATGCCGTTATCCGTGGCCCACTTCTGGAAGTCCTTGAAGTACCGGTCGCACATCAAACCCGATGGCCGAGTCACACGGTTTACCAACACGAAGTGCTGGCCGTAGCTCTGGGCCTGGCGCGCCTCCGCCGCGTGTGCCGCCTGACGGAACTTCGCCAGCTTGGCCCGTTGGGTCCGAGCGAGGCCACGCTCGGCGTCCTCCACCGGCCTCTTCGCAGGTAAGGGACAAACTGAAGCAGCCGTCAGGGTCCTCGTCTAAGCCGCCGCTGGAGCCCTCGTCGCCCTCGCAGTCTTCGAAGCCGTGTTTCGCGCGCCGCAGCACCTCTGGCTGCCCAGGGCGGGCATCGCGCGGGTCGAAACCGTCGCTGCTAACCAAATGGCCGTCTTCGAGCCTCGAAGCGGCGTCGGTCGGGTTGAACCCCGAGGGTATCCAACGAGAAATGAAATCCGAGTCTGACGAAAGACCAAACCGGCCAGCTCACGACAGTGACTGTTGATGACCGCGTTGGTGGCCCCACCCCTGCCCTTCACTGAAATGAAGCCCATATCATAATCGGAAAATATGTGCGAATATGAGAACTGACGCAAAGATCGCATGCGATTTCTGGCAGCGATAACTGTAGCGCGGCCTCCTGATGAAATGATGCCCTCAGCCCGACGCCAACAGCACCTAACTTTCAAGCCCCACTTCGAAAAGCCACCGACGTCGCCCCGCGTGATGTCAACAAACTCAGGAACTCGCCAGGTGGGAGTTCAGCCCCGGGCGTCGAATTATCATCCAAGGCGCCACCCCCACGCAAGGCGCGCTGGCGAACAGCGACGGCGCCCTCCACAGCGCAACGCCATCTCTCACTCTGGCGCCCCCACGATCTGACCGCGGCTGAGGGGTACGCCCCGGCAACCACGCCGAAACCTCCGTTGTCAATGGCGTTGGCGCCAACAGAGTCGGACGCTGAAACGGCAGTGGACCACGGCCGCTTGGAGTCGGCGTAAGCCAGCGGCAGCAAGACAATCATCCACCGCAACTCTTTCTCGACCACTGGCCAAAGCCTGATGCGGTTGGTTCCGGCACGGTCGATGAACATGTAGACTGCATGATGCGTGCACAAGAGGCAGCGGCGTAGGATGGCAGACCAAGCGCGCTGGCCGATCACGCGGTGCAACAACTCCAACGAGGCGCAACCGTCCGCGAAGATGGCCAGGATGGCGAGACGCCCCTTCCAGCACCGTCTGTGCCCGACCGAAATGCGCGCAGAGCTGCGATCCGACGTCATGCCAGTGAACTGCGCCTCCCAAAGCCCGTACTGTAACTTCTTGCGCTGCAACCCGTCGGCGGCTATAGCCAGTCGCACAGCTGCTTCGCCGCCGCGCCGCGCGCAATCCAGTCGTCGGCGCCGACCGCGCCCGCGTTGTCCACGTAGACGGCGGCGCCGAAGTTGTCGCTCTGCACGTTGGGGGCCACCCGCTTGTCGAGCAGAAGGCGCCCGGCGGCGCGCCAGCCCGCGCGGCGCTGGCCGCGACCGTGGCCCGGCAGAAGTGGAGCGCCCAGGACCGCCCGATCGCCATCACCTCGAGACGTGGGCTGACGCTGCCGTCGCTCGGCAACCCGCGGTTCGAGCACCGGGCAGAGTCCCGCTTCATCAGCTGCCGCGCCGATGCCTTTGGCAGGGCGACCCCTGGCTACGCCTTGCAACCCTGAAACGCATTGCCCACTTCTATCTGGGACAGCGCGAGATCGCCCTCGACCCCTATCTCGACCGATGCCCACGACGCGGGCGTAGACATGGGAGAGCGGGCAGGCCCCTTTAAACATGTCATTCGCTGCTCTGGCGCCCAGTATCACGCTCAAGCGACAATCCTTCCTGGCCACGAAGAAGATGCCGGCAATGGCTTCCTTCTCCGGCCTGAGCGCAATGAAGTCGGCGCGCAGCATCTAAAAAAAAACTGGCGTACTTTGCCTGGTCTCTGGTCAGGCAAGGAGGACTGCAAGGTTAAATGCTGGATGTTGAGGGAGTACCAGAGCCGATTTCACGTCGCAAATCCGTCGACATAAACCTCCAACATTCAAAGCCCAGGTCAGACAGCACCTGCTCGCCATCGGCCAGCCCACCCCAAGCGGGCAAAGAGACAAGGTCAGATTGGAAGTTGCGCCCAAGATCACTGTCGGAGCATCCCTGACGGCTGCCGCCAAGCTCCTGGAGGGTTTGCGTGGCGGTGAAAGACGGCGGGCGGTGGTAAGTTACGGTAGACGTCGATCAGCAGGCTTGCACTGCGTCTCTGAGCCTCTGAAATGTCGAGACCTGGCGGGGGCTTAAGAGTGTGCCCGTGAATCTCGCCGAAGCAATCCACTGCCGAATTAACCCAACTTCGCCCATGACGCCGGGCCCGAGCGCGACGACGGACGGCTCTACGCCCTGACAGCTGAGACAAACATTGACCTTCCTGGAGGACTGGCGACGCCATCCGAAAAGCTCGCGGCCCACCGGCATGGCCCTGACATCGGCGACTGGGCGGGCGACCAGCCGCCTGTAGCCGGCTAGCCGCTGGCCGCCACGCTGGCCGCTCTGCCTTGCCCTTGCCCTCGCCAGAGTTCGCCCCTAGCAGCGCGGCGGCGGCGTCGACGATCGGCCGCGGCCGCTGGTGGACGCGCGGCTACTGGACAGCACTCAAGCGCTGTTAGCGCCTTTCCTGCTGCAGCTTGCGCGCCCCCTTCGCGACGGCGCCCCCCCAGTGGAGCTGGGCCGCCGCGTGCTCCTCGAGAGGAGGGCGCAGCATGAGCTGCCCCCTCGCCTCGCCAATGCCAAGGCACAAGAACTTGCCCTGCAGGATGCTGTCCAGCTGGCCGTCGGCCCTCAGCAGACGACGCTGGCAGCGGCACTCCGCCAGCTGCGCTCGACGCAGAAGCAACTCGATCACCGCGAGTTCCGCGGCATTGGCCCGGTAGCGCGTGAGAGCATACTCGACGGCCTTCACGGCCGCCCCGCGATGTGAAACTCCAGGGGCGGCTGTAGACAGGACACAAGGAGGCCCCCACCAGCTGTGCCTAGCTTGAGGGTGGCCATTGGTCTATAAGATGAAGTTGAGGCACCATTTTGCCGCGCGCGGGCCCGTCAAAGGCCATTAAACCCAAGCCGTCATATTAGCACGGCCCACCGCGACTTTGAAGTCCTTGAACCTCGTGCCGGGACGGTTCCTCGTTATCTCCTCGACGAAGAGGTCCAGCTCCACCTCGTCGTCGCCGTCGACCCCGTCGCCTTTGAGCAGTGCGCGGACGCTGTCGACGCCCATGTCGATGACCGACACCACGCCGTCGTTGGCCAAGATGCCCACGTCGCCGCTGACCGCCAAAACCGATGTCGTCGGGTCTCCTCCTTCTTCGCCGAGGTGGAGCACCGCTCCCTGACCGCCGCGGGAAGCTCGCCCTCGCCAAACACCAGCTTCAAGTCCTTGCCCAGCTCGAGGGCGGCGGCGTCCACCGGAGACTGCGGGGCTGCCGTCGGCGGCGGCAGCAGCGGGGGTGCAAAGGCTGCCCCTGCTGCCGCGCCCGCCAGAGCGACGCCCGCGGCCGGCGCCCCACTTGCCGCGACAAGGGCGGCAGCACCCGCAGCCACAAGGCCCCGGTCAGCGTCCAGAGCCGGAATCCGTTTGCTGGTTCTGAGCCCGACGCGCTGCTCGAACTTGCTCGCTCTGCGCTAGCGTCACGGCGTGTCCATGCTCGAATATCTGACCCCCTGCTCGCGGACCGAGCACCCGCCCAGCTGGCACGGCGCGACCCCAATCTAGGGTGGGCAACTGAACTCTTCGGGGCACGCGCCCCTCGTGGGACTCATGATCCAAAACATCTCGGCGACCGGCTCGTCGGGCGCCTCGCCCGTGATCCTCTCCAGCGCGACAGCGTCGCAGGGCTCGAGGAGGAGCCTCATGTGCCAGGTCCGCCCGTCGTTCGGGTTCCTCGCGGCGACCGCGCACCCGAGGCGCGCGCGCCTTCCAGCCAGCGCCATCGCGGGCATCTCGCCCCCAGCAGCAGGGCGCGAGAACTATCCCGACGAGCACTCCATGGATGAAAGTGGCGCCCGCGAAGATGTGCGGCGAGCCCAAATAACAGCTCGTCGCAGCGCAGGAGAGAGAGCGCAGGCTGAATCGCGGGCCCGATGAACTGAAGGGCGGCCAGAACGTGGCTTCCGACAGTTGCCATCATATACCTCAGGCGTCGCAGCTCGAAAAAAGACTTCAACGCCAACGCAAGCAGTTGCGGCCGACCCGAGGGGGGGAGACGCTCTGAACAAAGCGATGCAAATCCACGGCCGGGAGTGAGCCAAACTGCGTTGGTAACAACAACCGTTCGGCGCACGCATGATGCTGAGATCCTCGCGCAGTCGCTCAGCTATGTTCTTACACCCCCTCGGCCAGCATGGCCGATGAAAGCAGCGAGGGGGCGCTTCTAGCGACGAACCTGATGACGGCGAACGAAATCAGGATGTGGTTTGCCGAGTCTCCAACTCAACCAAAGTCTATATGAGTTAGTCACGCAGAAACCTGCACAGAAAGATGGTGGCAAAGACGTTTGGCGCAAACGTGCATGGGGCCTCCTGACACGCGATGCACATTCTCATCGCGCGCAGCAGAGCGCAAAGCTGCGCAAACAATGGCAACAGCCTCTGCTGTAAGTAACGGGTAAACGATCACCTGGCAGCAATGGCGGCGGCTAACCGACCTAGCCAGCGCGGCCGCCCGACCTCCCCGATAGCGCGCCTACTCTGGGGCGTTGCCAGAGCGAAAGACCGGGCAACGGTCCGTCTCATCGAAGACGTTTGACCGATAGACCACATCGTGCTCGTTGCCGTTTTTCAGGCACCCGTCCTCGTCCTGTCTGATGTCTTTAACACTGCGGTCCACGATGTCACCCAAGCGACCCACAGCTTCCCGGAGGGCGCGGTCTGGGTCGCCATGTAAATTTGGGAACGCACGGTTAAACCCCCTCGCGCGCAGTAACTCAGCGCCTGCGCTCGGGCCTGCGATCAAGCGACCTCCAGTGACCCAGCAGTTGCAATCAAGGGCTGGCAGCCAAGCCTGCCAGCGCACCGCTTCTTCGCGGAAGATGGAACTGCGGCGCGCGCCTGTAATCAAGAACGCGCGGTCACGGTTGTCAATCACTTTGTGGTTGGTGGATATTTGCACCTTGAAATTGGTAGGGTGTCAACAGATAACCGGGGCTGGCCCTGGCGTTCACAGCTCGCTCCCGTTGAATCCGGCGATCACCTCGTGCTGATCGCGCGAGAAAAAGAGCCCGTCAGCGAGCTTGATGCAACATTAAACAGACTCTTCAGCGGCGAGTCGCGTGGCAACGGTGCCCGTGCTGTGGCCACGACAAGATTATTTAGAATAACTGCTTTAACTTTGGTGAGAGAGCACCATTGGCTTACAAGTGCAAGCCCACAAAACGACAGACAGTAGCTCGCGCCCCCGCATGTTTGGACACGATTGGATAAACGCCTGAATTGTAGGTACGTCTGGGTCGGGGCATGGGTAACCACGCTTCAGCTCGGCGAACGCAGCGTCGAGGTGACTCGGGTTGAACGGAGGGCGATGGCCCCAGTGCAACTCAGCTTGAAAGTGGCCGACCCGGCCAAGCAGCGCGCCATGCGCAACAAATCGGCAGCCGGGTAAATCGCCCCCCCGCGCAGATGGCAGATTCGCCAGCGGCAACGGTTTATGCGCGTCGCCATAACGGAACTGGAAGCTGGAGCGGCAATCCAATGTCAACCTCAAGGGCAACTTCCCCCTTTGGGCCCTGCAACTCCCGACCAGCGCCATCGCGGGTCCACGCGCCGCAGTGGCTCCGCCAAAACTTACAAACCGATTGGATAAGCCACGCGTAGTCGGTCGGGGCAAAAGCGGAATGGGGGCCGTGCTGCTCACCGCCTTGGCCCCTGACCCTCTCCGCACATAACTGCGGCCGCTTGCGGCGATCGACGAAGATGCGAGCGCGGAGACGGGGCGGCGCTCGCAGGGGCGGCGGTCGCGCCGCGCCCGCCGGCGAGGGGCCCGGGACTCCCCTGCCTTCGGCAACCCGGCCTTGGGCACGCCAGCCTTGGGTTCACTTGGTAAATTCCCGACCCGACGGCTGCGCCCCCGCCAGACGAGCGACCAGCCGCGGGAACGAAACCTGCACTCGTCAGAGATTCCATTAATTGAGCAGCCCCGCTCGGACTCGCCCCCGACGCCTCGCCCGATCGAACAGGCGGCGGCAGCTTCTGGGTTTAGGTGCTGGCTGGATGGGCAGCCCGGAGCTCGAGGCCCTGGATGACGCCCGTAACCCCGGCCTTTCCACGATTTCCTCGGGCGCGGTCTTGGGCGAAGATCTCGCGTTGGATGTCGGCGCAGCCCCCGTGGGTTCCTTCGGCGGCAACTTCGGCGTGGCCCCTGGCGGGGGCTCGGCCGTGGGCAACGCCTGGAGCGTCGGCGGAGACCGCGTTCTAAAGCCACCAAAAGGATTCAGGGCGTCGGTGCCAGTTAACAGACCGTGGGGCACCGAGCACGCGCGGCTCTCGATTTCGCCCACTGCGCACGCCACGGTCGCCGCGGTGCTCCAACGCGCTGGCGCGGGCAACTGGGCAACGGCGTCTCCGGTCTGGCGCGCCGGCCCGACGGTCGCCGCCATGTTCCCTGCCGCCCTGCGATGTCTGACCGGGCGCGCCTCCTCGTCAGCTGTCTCGGCCCGACGCAGCGCCCCGACATTCGCCCGCTGGAGGCCCCCGAAGTCGAGCGGGGGGCGCCGCGGGCGGTGGTGGAAGAAACGCGTGGCGGAGGGATTAGCGCTGCAGAGATTGCGTTCACCCCGGGTCGGACAAGCCGCTCATCAACTGGAGCTCCAATGTCAAATGCCCGCCTTCCGCGTGGCGAGGGGGGGGCGTCTCCAAGGCAAACGCGGGGCCGACGTGGAGCTGGCGCAGGTCCTGCGCGCGTTTCAGGTGGATCTTCTGAATGCCGCGCTGAGCTCGCCCAGCTGTTGCGGAATGAGATTGCGGAGCTGCGCGGCGCCAAATCTGGCGCTGGGGATGCTTCCAAGTTGCTGCCCACTGCCATGGAGGTGGGCGGCGCGGCAGGCGCTGCGGACTCCACCCGGCTGTGAAAATGCCCAATCGAAAGCTCTAGGATACCAAACCCCAGCGATGCTGACCTGGACGCGCTAAAGCCTTTCCGAGCGAGCGGGCCGTTGCTCAACGCCAGTTGCAATCTGCGAATCTCGAACGGCCGCGCGCGGACGCGCGCGCGGCCGAGCCGCCACGCGCGCGTGCGCGCGCTCTGCCAAACAGATTTCGGCCGCAGAAGCTGAAGGCGGAAGGACTACTCGGACGCTTCCCAGGCAAGTGACGAGGCGCGCGCTTCTCAGAAAGTCTTGGCGGAGGCTACAGCGCAGCATGGCAAACCTCGAGAGTTGCCTCTGGACGCGGAGACGTAGATGGGGAAGCTCGAGAGTTCATTGCCGCGGCCGCCTGGCGCCCAGGACGGCGATGCGCCCGCGGCGGTCCCCCGTCTCTCCGCGGATTGGCTCGGCGCGCCGGTATCTACAGCGGCGGAAGATGGCGATGTTTCGGCGGCGGCGCAGGCCTAATCCCACCAGCCCTGTAGGACGTGAGCGGTTTACAAAGCCCCTCTGTCCAACCCCCCTCTTCCTCTTCGGGGGCGGGCTCGCCCCTTCCCCCCGCCCCCCCCCCCTGGGCGCGGAGGAACGGGTCGTCAAAGCGCCCGATATCTTGGTCGCACCAGGGCCGTGGCCCCATGTTGCCCTCTTGGGGGGGATCCTATTGACGCCGGGCTCCTGTCTGAGCCGCGGCCTCCACGATGGCCTCGAGGGCGCCCCCGAGGCCCCCCGGAGCGCCTCGAAAGGGCCTCGAGAGGCGCCCAGGAGGCCCCAAGAGGCGCCCAGGAGGCTTCCAAGAAGCTCCAAGGAGACCCCCAAGAGGCCCCAAGAGCCTCCGCGAGACGCTCCAATATGCCCCTGGGACCACCAAGAGGCCCCCAAGACGCAAGAGAGGCCCAAGGGAGCCCCAACACGGCCCGAAGAGGCCTAATAGTGCCACTGTCCCAAGAGCGCTCCAAGAGGGACCATTCCTCTGCGCGCTGCCCACTTCCCTGATGGAGGCGAATCCTCTGGGCATCGTCTCTGGATAGACGGCGCCCCCCCTAGACTGGCTGCTTCAGGATGGGCATGGGCGGCGCGCTGCGCGAGTTGTTCGTCGAAGAGAGGCGCGGGTTGGATGCTGGCATCTTTCCCCGCGGCACCTCAGCGCCCCGACGCCGCTGTCGCCGCTGCCCCCCGCCGATGCTTCGTCTCCACCTCAGGCAGAGGGTCGCGCAATAACCCTTGAAGCATGGCAACCAGACAGGGAAGATATCGCTCAACTGCGCGAACCTTGGGGCCCTCTAGTTCCTGCCAAGGGCTCGGAAGGCGACATTAGTGAGAAGGCGAGGCTGCTGGCGAAAGGGGGCTGCCATTTGCGGCGCGGCGCTGCAGACTCTTCCCTCGCCCCGTGGCATGTGCCTTTTTTCTCCAGATAGGGGTGCCCTGTGGGAGCCCTAGCTCATCATATGTAATTGGAACATAGATGCCCCCCCCCCCACCCCCCCCCCCCCTTTTTCCCAATGGCGCCCCCCTCATTTCCAATGGCACCCCCACCGACCCCCCCTTTCTCTGATCTCCCCCCCCCCCCCCCTATTTCCAATGCCCCCGCAGCCCCCAGCTATTTCCAATGGCGGGTCCTATGATTGCTCTTGCTTGCTTGCACTTGATTGCTAGCTCTCGCTTGATTGCTCCTGCTTGCTTATTTGCTCTTGCTTGCTTGCTCTTGATTGCCCATGTTTGCTCATCGCCGGCTCTTGTTTGCTTGTTATTGTTCGCTTGCGCTTGCTTGCTTCCGCTTGTTTGCTTGCGCTTGCTTGAGTTTGCTCGCCCCGCCCTCCTCCCGCCCTGATCCCACCCTCCTTTCGTCCTCCTCCCATCCTCCACTCGCCCTCCTCCTGTCATCCTACCTGTCTGGGCTCAACGCTTGCTGATCTTGTCAAAATTTGGTTGGCCCCCATGACTTGGCCCCGAGATTCGTCGCGACGGTCAGCGTCGCACGTCGGGGCGCAGCCGAGCCATGGTTGGAGCCCTTTGATAAATATGGCGGTTGTATCTATCCTGGAGAAGCGCAGACACGGCAGTGGCCCTGGCAAGTCGCAGCGTCGAGTTCGCGAGCGCGGATGCGATGGCGCGCGGTCGCCCGCGGCCACCTCTGCCTCGGGGCGGCGCGTCAGGTGGAGCGGCAGCGTCGTCGCGAACGTCGGCCCCCGTGACCACCCCCTCCTTTGCGTCGCCACCCGCGCCGGTGCCGGGCAGGCTGGTCGCGTGCAGTGGGGGGTCCGCGGAGGCGTGGTTCCACGCGCGGGCTTCTGCTGGCATGAACGATATGAATCAGGGTGCTCCGTGGCAACCGGCTAGGTGCATTGCGAATTTGATTGGGGGCCAGGTGGGCGCACCGTAGCTGCATGAGTTGGGCGGCATTCTGGCCCCCCTGCAGTCTGCGCGCGTCGACCGACAAACGCAGGGCATCACTCGTTGATTGGTTGCTTCATGGCCCCGTTCAATTTCGCGGCAGGATTGAGCGGCCAGCGGTCAAGAAGGCTTGCGCCACTTCTCCGCATCTTCCAGTTCATCTGGACCCCTGGTGGATGATTCGGACATTCGTGTCAGCGTGGGCCTGGCGCCGCGGCGCATCCCTGCTCCGCGCCTCGGTCAGGATGTTTTCGTGGACTTGGGAATTGGGAAGGCCCTCTTCGGCACCAGGACGCTGCCGCGCTGAGTCATGGGATTCCCGAAGCTTGAGGCGTTGCGATGCGTCGCGTGGAGAATGACGCGTCCGGTCGCAACGACTACATTGGGCACGGCAGGTTTGCGCCTGCATCTCCCGCTGGTGAGCGCCGGGTGGCTTTGTCCACGGTGCGCTGGCAAACCCCTGCTCGACGCGTTCGGTTTGGCGCTGTCGCAGCTGCTTACAAGGCCGCTGCCCGCCAGGTCGGGCACTCGACACCGGCCCCTGCGCAACGCCACAAGAGCGCGCGCGAGCTGCACGCGACCAGCCTCGATAATCCGCTGGGGCCAATGCACTGCGCCAAGGCGGCGCATGCCTTGAGTGAAGCCGCCGCTTGATGTCGCAAGATTGTCAGACGTGACGGCTTCGGCGGCTCGAACCCCGGGCGCGCGATGCTACTCCTGCTCGGCCTGAGTATGTCTCCGCTGAGTGACTCCGAGCGCAAGGCAGGTGACGTTGCGCCGTATGCCGATGACCACTATGCCATGGCGGTTTTGCCGAATCAGAAGGAGTGGAAATCTTTCGCTCGGCAGCCCTTCCACCGCGGCGCCCCCGCTGGCCACCGCGCCACCGCGGCCAGGGGCGCGCAGCAGATGCTAGACACTCGGGGGGGCCGCGCCTCAGCGGCCTCGTCCGAGGCCCGGTGTGATCGCGAAATGGACGACGGGTGCAAGATTCGGACGCAGCACGGCGCAAGTCCGATGCCGCGCCCTCCTGATTTGGATCAATGACCGCTGCAGCCAAACACATATCTGGACATACTGAAAGAGACGATCTAATCTTCCCCGCTGATGACAGCTGTGGCGCGGGCGGCACGCACGTTTGAGATATGGGGCTTGCCGCGCTGGCGCGGCTATTTGAAAAGCGCGAACTCACGGGCGAGCGGCTTCATTCTCGGGCTTGGAATGAGACGGCCAGGCCCCCCAAACCTGCTGAGGGCAATCGTCTCATCGCGCTAACGGGTTGACGCTTCGCTCGCAGTCGCGGGGGCGCTCGTCTGCCACGCAGGCCCGGCCCGTTGCGAACGCGTCGGAGGGCATCTGGGGCCCGAGGGAGTCGCGCCCCTCACCGGACTCGGCCTTTAATCCCAATTGCGTCGCTCGACGCGTGGACGCGCATCGAATTGGTTCTTCGCCCTGCGCCGTTTGATGAAGCCGGGCGCGTCGGCCATGATCTCCGGCATGTTCGGGCGCCGTGCCATCTCCATGCTTCGCCGCGCAGATTGCAGACCGTCGTTTCGGCAAGTTATTATGTCAAGGTGTTCTGCGGCATGCTGGCGGGGAGCTCGCATGCCTGCGACGCCGCGTCGGTCCTTGCGCTCTGGAAGCACGTCGCCCCGGGGCGACTCCTCGCGCCCCCGGTGACGACGCGGCCCCGCAGTGGACGGGCACAGCGCTACATGATATGGCTGGCCTTAAGCGAGCTGCGTCTGCAGCCTCTTTCCACAGTCGGGGCCAGTGGCTCAGCCTGAGATGTCTGTCGCGGCATCCTCTGCTGAGCGCGAAGCTCGGCGGCGCCCTGGGGCAGGCGGGCCGATCGCGCGCGAGCGATTCGCAACCTAGGTCACGATCACCACGGCGCGGGTATCTCGCGGAAGCAAACTCGGAAGCGCGCGAGGACGTCTGCGGCCAAGCGCGCCCGACTGTCGTTGTTCCAACGCGCGGTAGGCCATGGGGTTGGATGCTCGTGGAAGACGGGTCTTTCGCCGGCTGCGGCACGCGGTGCAGGCGCTTCTGGATTGGCTGAAGAAATTCGTACTAGACTGCGCTCTATGGCTGGCGTGCTCGTCGGTGCTCGCCCAGGTTCTCCGTCGCTGGCGCTGTGCTTGGCAACGCAGCTGGGTGCAGAGAACGACCAAGTGTTTCAGCTACTTGTGATGCGGTGATTATGTATGCTGGCTGGATTTGCGAGACTCCTACCTCGCCGCTTTCTCATTTGCACCATGACTGGCCAGCGATCGCCATGGGCTATGTATTCTTCTGATGACGGCATCTCGGATTAGACGGAATGAGCATATCCCGCATTCCAAATTGCCACCGCGCCGAAGGAAGTGCGCAAGCTGCTTTATCCAGACATCGCTCGTTGGCAGGCTGCTCGCGTCGTGGGCAGATTTGATCATTCCCATGGTGAAAAGGCCCAGCCGTGGATGCGCGCTCTTCGCGCGCGCGCGACGGTGCTCCGCGCGCTGCAGTTCAGGGGCCGTCGGCGGCGTCGTCGAGGGCCCATTGGTCGGGAGCGCGCTGGGCGCAGTCGCTACGGCACGCAGTTGGGGCGGTTGATTCGCCAAGGCACTCGAAATGTGGGGCTGTTTCTGGCGCACCAGGGCATGGGCTTCATCGCTGCGAGCCTTTCCACATTCAGAAGAGGAAGAGCTTGAGATGGGCACCCGTTTGTTGTCTGAG
>CAUYUJ010007104.1:29099-49009 GCA_963575745.1 Prorocentrum cordatum
TCATGTTCAGTCAGGCAAGGCCGTCCATGCGATGGGGTGCATGGCCCTCTCCCTGGTTTGCTGCAGTCTGTTGGTAAGCCAGAGCGCTTCGCAATGCTCATCGCGTTTCGCCTCTTGGGAGAGTTTGACTACGCGTGCGCCGATATGCGGGCCCGTTGCGAGGAGGGCAATAATTGGTCCGACACATTGGAGTCCGCGGCCAGCACTCATGCCCCTATCTGGAGACAAATCGAGGCTGCGGCGGCTGTCCGAAGGCCGCATTTTTGCGGGGCACCGTCGCGCAAGCCGTTGGGCGAATACGGCGAGGTCGGCATGCTACACGTGTTTTTCCTTGGCGGCATTTGGGCTGACTGGTTTGCTCGGGCTGGTGCGCTGCAGCATCGGGCCAGCCAAATGTATAAGGAGTTCGATCGGTTCGAGTACCAGCAGCACCAGCAACTGGCGCAACACATGGTTTGGGTTATGCGCCACATGCTGAATGCAGTCGGATGGGGACAGATAGGCACCGCCACGCGACCCGTGAAGGTGAACGCCCGGCCGAGGCTGTTGGCAGTCAACAACGCTTCGGTGGTGTCGCCGTCCAATGAACCTCTGATGTGTCGGTTATGCTGTAGGTTCACTTCGGCGAATGCTGGGCCAACCGTGGACCACTGCTTGCGATCCGGCTGCAAGCCCACCTTCTTCGACAGGCTCAAGGCTGAGGCGCGTATCTTAAAATTTGGCGTTGCCGCCGTCGCCCATTCAAACGCTGTCGCGGCTGTCACGGCGGCGGTGGGTGCTTCTGAATTTCAGGAATGGGTCGAGTTTGTTCCTGCTGTCGGGCTCGTTCCATCCCGATGGCAGGCGGAAGACGTGATTGAGCATGAAGGACATCGGCACTTCGGCGCGCTGGTGCTACAATTGTTTGTCTACTGGGCAGCCTGCTTCCCTACATCAGCCTTGCGAAGGCTTGCCGAGTGGTCAACAGCATGCGTCGACCTAGGTGTCCAACCTCAAAGGTCAATTTCGAAGGTTGGTGGCGTCCAGACGCCCCAAGACGAACGAGGCGCTCAGATGTCGGTGTTCTCGGGCTGTCTTATCCCACCAGCCCTCTGGGCGCAGGTGGTCTAACGATGCCTTTCTTTCCTCGTCCAAAAACCCCTTCGCCCCCTTCGGGGAAGGTTTCACCCCTCCCCCGAACCCCCCTTTGGACCCAGACGGGGGGTTTCGCGAGGTGTCAGAGTGCCCTTTTTCGCCCAAGATGGCCCCAGGAGGGCCTCATAGAGCCCAAGATAGCCTCCAAGATCGCTCAAGATAGCCTAACATGGCGCAAGATAGCTGACAACATGCCTCCAAAAGGCCCCAAGAGGGCCACAAGACAGTTCCAGGTGCTTCTGGCGATCTTTCAGGACCTCCCCGACCGAGAAGCCAACATCCTTCAAAAACCTAGGAAACATTAGTGAGTGTTGCCTTCTCACCTGTTCGCTTCCGGTGCGATTTTGAGGTCTCAAGATGGCCCTACGATGGCTCAGAAGAGCTCCAAGAAGGGCCCAACAGGCCCCCAAGACTGCCCCAAGGGCGCCCGAGATCGCCCAAAGAGGGCCCCAAAAGTGCTCCAAGAGACTGTTTCGATGGCCCTGGAAGGGGGAGGGAAATTTAGGACCCCCCCCTCATTTGATCGATGGTCTCCAAGATGGCCCCAGGAGGCGCTCCATAGCTCCCAAGAGGGCCCCAAGAGAGCCCAGAGAGGGCCCAAGAGGGCCCCATGAGGGCCCCAAGGCGCCCCATAAGAGCCCCAAAAGGACCCCAAGACCCCCCAAAGAGCCGCAAGAGGGCCCCAAGATGCCCCAAAAGAGCTCTGGGCCCTGGGGATGGCCCGAAGAGGCCCTCCAAGGCCACCCCTTTGCTCCCTGAGATCTCTCTTGTTCAGTTGCCCGCGCTGCTTCACTATATGTGTCTCTTCGTCCCTTTTCCCGTCAGCGCTCATGGGAAGGGCTCCTGAATGGGCTGGTGGGGATTCGCGATGCGTAAGCAATTTTGTGTGTATATATATATATATATATATATTAGAATCGAATATAATACACTATAAATACACACACTTGTCAATGTGATTGCTTTTGCTGCTTCCGTTCCTGGATTGCGTGAAGTTGTCTAGCCTACGGGACCTTCTTCGACGAGGTTGTCTCTCCTTGAGTTTCTTGGGATGCGCGTATATGTCATTGGCCTGCTGTGGTGTTTGATCCTGCATATTATTTCATCAGGCACAGGGGCTGCTGGGCCCGTTTGGCTGCCAGTCCAGGCTGGTAGTGGGCTGGGGCAGGTCCCTGCGAGTGCTGCCTTGCTGGCATACTCGACGGCTTCGTGTTCCTCGAGTCGGCCTGATTCTTTCAGGTCCAGCGTTCGCTGGGCCTCTGCGGCTGCCAGTCCTGGCTGGTAGGAGGCTGGGGGAGATCCCCGCGAGTCTTGATGGGCTGGGCCGACGCGTCGTCGGCGCGCTGGACATCAACGTGGCCTCTGTCCAGACCTGAGGCGGCCGATCTGGCCGCCGCCAGCTGTCTGGCCACAGACGGCTGTCCCCAGCCTCGTTCTCTCGTTCTCTCGTTCTCGCCTCCTCCTCCTCCTCCTCCTCCTCCTCTCCTCCTCTCCCTCCTCCTCCTACTCTCCTCCTCCTCTCGATCCTCATCCCCTCCCTCAATCTCCTCTGATTCCCCCTTCCCCTCTCCGCTTCCACCTCCCTCCTCCTCCTCCCTCCTCCTCCCTCCTCCTCCTCCTCCTCCTCCTCCTCCTCCTCCTCCCTCTCCCGCCTCCTCGGAACGGCGCCGACGAGGAAGCGGCGGCGGCGGCGCGACAGCAGCGGCGACAGCAGCGTGGAGGAGGCAAGGGGCAGGGCACGAGCAAGAGGAGAAAGCTGCCGGCGGCGGTCGCGGCGCAGGGCGCCTTCGCCGAGCGCCAGCCGTCGTGTATCACGAAGACGAGGTCGGAGCCGATCCTCCGGCGGGCGGCGGCGGCGACCCCCGCGGGTGCTGGCTCGATGGGCGGGGGCGGGGCGGGGGAGCGATGGCGGGTGAGGGATGGAGGGAGGAGAAAGGAGGAGGGGGCCACGGCGCCTTGGGAGGGGAGCGGGAAGGAGGGGAGGGGACGAGGGAGGGGGGGGGGGAGGCGCGAGGGGGAGGGAGGCAGGGAGGGGGGGGGAGGGGGGAGAAGGGGAGGAGGGGCGGCAGGAGGAGACAGGAGGAAGGGGCGCAAGGAGCCGTGGAAGGGCCCACGGCGCCGTGGAAGGGCCTGCTCGCCTCGGGGCCAGCAGGCGGGCCCCCGAGGTCGCGGTCCGCCCTCAGCGGGCGTCGGCTCGGGGATAGCCCGGCACCGGCCCACCAAACTCGGAGGACACGGGCACGACGATGGCGATGACGACGACGATGACGATGACGATGACGATCGTCATCGGCATCGTCGTCGTCGTCGTCGTCGTTGTCGCCGCCGTCATCGTCGTCGCCGTCGCCGCCGCCGTCGTCGTCGCCGCCGTCGCCGTCGCCGTCGCCGTCGAAGTCGCTGCCGTCGCCGTCGCCGTCGCCGTCGCCGTCACCGTCGCCGTCGCCGTCGCCGTCGCCGTCGCCGTCGCCGTCGCCGTCGCCGTCGCCGTCGCCGTCGCCGTCGCCGTCGCCGTCGTCGTCGTCGTCGTCGTCGTCGTCGTCGTCGTCGTCGTCGTCGTCGTCGTCGTCGTCGTCGTCGTCGTCGAGGGGGGGCGAACGACGAGGCCACAAGGAAGAGGACACCTGGGGCTGCCAGGGCGGCGAGGCGCGCTGGGGTCTCGCGTCCGCACGCCCGCTTCCCTGTGGGGGGGGGGGGAGGAGGAGGAGAGGAAGGAGGAGGAGGAGGAGGAGGAGGGAGGAGGAGGAGGAGGAGGAGGAGGAGGAGGAGGAGGGAGGAGGAGGAGGAGGAGGAGGAGAGGAGGAGGAGGAGCAGCAGGGGAAGGGGAAGAAAAAAAAGGAGGAGGAGGAGGAGGAGGAGGAGAGGAGGAGGAGGAGGAGGAGGAGGAGGAGGAGGAGGAGGAGGAGGAAGGACAAAAGGAAGGAAGGGAGGAGGAGACACGAGGACGATGAGGAGGAGGGAGGAGATCGGGGATCGAAGTTACGGCATCTGGAGACCTCGGGAGGGCGCGAGGAGGAGCGAGGACGAGCTGTCATAGACACGGATCTCTGTGGTCGGCGCTGACTTCCCCAGGCGCGCTCCGGAGGGGCACGCCCCGCGAGAGGACCTCCAAAAACGCAGCCGTGCCCGTGCAGTGTGCTCTTCCTCGGCGGAGGGCCCTGGAGATCTCCCGCGGGTTCCCACAGGCCTAGAGGCCAACATCTTTCGAGGACGTGCGACATGCAGGAGCCACGCGCGCTTCGCGCGCGCAGGTCCTATTCGCTGCCTCTTCACGTTACGGCATCCCGGTCCTCACCCTCGCCCTGCAACAGTTGCACAACAACTTGCGTCCGCGTCGCTGATTACGCGGCAGCGGTCCCAGCCCCCCTCGCCGAAGCGAAATTGGCACGCGCGGGGAACGCGGAGCGGCTGAGCGAGGGCCCCTCCCCCCTTCACTGGAGGCCAGGTGGGGTCTCAGCAGGTGGGCCCGAAGGATCGCGCTGCATCGCCGACGCATCGCCGACGCATCGCCGATGCGTCGCCAGCGACGTCAGGGTGGAGAAGATCGGGCACCAGATCGCGCCGCATCGGCGACGCGGCGATGCGGCGCGATCCTCATGCCCCAGCTGCTCTGGCCCTGTCTGGGAAGGCCCAGACTACTCCTCCTCGACTTGCTTCCCCCATTTCCGAGAGGGGGGAGGGGGAGGGGGAGGAGGGGAAGAGGAGGAGGAGAAGGAGGCGGGGGAGGAGGGGAAGAAGGGAGGAGGGGGGAGGAGGAGTCGGAGGGGCAGGAGGGGGGAAGAGGAGGAGGGGAACGAGATGGACCTGCCTGTACGGTTGTCCTCCTCCGACATTCTCCGCGGCTGCCTGGGGCCGAGACCGCCCGTCCTCCTCCTCCTCCTCCTCCTCCTCCTCCTCCTCCTCCTCCTCCTCCTCCTCCTCCCGTCAGGAGAAATCTGGACGGAAGTTTCTCCCCATTTCCCACCCCTTGGGGGGGGGCCCTCGCCAGGCCCGAAGGCCCCCGCGGAGCACCCGAAGAGGCCTCCACGGAAGCCCTCAAAAGCGAAGCGTTCTGAGGAACCAGGGGCAAAAGGAGGAGGAGGGAGGAGGAGGAGGAGAAGGAGGAGGAGGAGGAGGAAGAGGAGGAGGAGGAGGAGGAGGAGGAGGAGGGGGGAGGGGGAGGAGGAGGAGGAGGGGGAGGAGGAGGAGGAGGAGGAGGAGGAGGAGGAGGAGGAGGAGGAGGAGGAGGAGGAGGGCGAGGAGGGGAGGAGGGGGGAGGAGGAGGAGGAGGAGGAGGAGGAGAGGGGAGGAGGAGGAGGAGGAGGAGGCAGGAGGAGCAGGAGGAGGAGGAGGGGGAGGAGGAGGTTACTTTTCCAAAAACTACCCCAAAAAAGTCAAAACATACTCGAAACAAATCCCCAGACTATGTTGGGACTCTTTTTTGATTATGTTTGGGGTATTTTAATTTTTCGTCGAAAATCTCTCTGTAGGGGGACAGGCCCGATCTTAAGGTAGAAGAAAGAGAAGCGTGCACGTGCACCGATCCTGGCCCGGACCATCCTGAGCCCAAGACCGGCGCACACGCCCTCCTGGCCTGGCCAGGGCGGCATGGGCACCGCTCCTGGGCCTGGGGGGGCCTGGATAGGACCGGTGCATGTGCATACCTCTCTTCGCCCGAGATAATGGGGGAGTAAAAAGGGGGAGGGGGGAGGATGAGGACGAGGAGGAGGACGAAGAGGAGGAGGAGAGGATGAGGAGGAGGCTGCGGAGGAGGAGCAGGAGCAGGAGCAGCGGAGCAGGAGCAGAGCGCAGGAGCAGGAGCAGGAGCAGCGGGAGGAGGAGGAGGAGAGAGGAGGAGGAGGAGGAGGAGGAGGAGGAGGAGGAGGAGGAGGAGGAGGAGGAGGAGCGAGAGGGGGAGGTGGAGGAGGAGGGGGAGGAGGAGGAGGAGGAAGGAGGAGGAGGAGGAGGAGGAGGAGGAGGAGGAGGAGGAGGAGGAGGAGGAGGAGGAGGAGGAGGAGGTTTGGGGACAAGGGGGAGCAAAAGGGGGAGGGGGAAGGGGGGCGAACGTCGAGGCGGAACCCGCAACACACCGCCGACAGGTCGGCGACAGGTCCCCGGCAGCCGCTGGCGCAAGCCGCAGGTGCCTGGGCGGGGTGGGCCGTCGGGCCCCCCTCTGCCGGCGATGCTGCGTGGGCGCGCTCGGGGGTGGGGGCGCCCCCCCCTTCGAGCCTATACGGAGACGAAGCTGGACATATTCCAGCCTTTGAAGAGGAGGAGGAGGAGGAGGAGGAGGAGGAGGGAGGAGGAGGAGGAGGAGGAGGAGGAGGAGGACGTGGGAGGTGGGAGGAGGGGGGGAGGGGGAGGTGGAGGAGGGAGGAGGAGGAGGAGGGGAGGAGGAGGAGGAGGAGGAGGAGGAGGCAGGAGGAGGAGGAGGAGGAGGAGGAGGAGGAGGAGGAGGAGGAGGAGGAGCGAGGAGGAGGAGGAGCGAGGAGGAGGAGGAGAAGAAAAACAAGGATGCGGACACGTACCCCTACCCTTTCATAGCTTTCGTTTTTTAGCCTCTTTGGAGGCCCTCCCTACACTGGCGGCCCGACCACAAGAAACCTTCACGTTTTCAATGGCAAAACCATCCAAATCCAAAGAACCCAAGGCACGCTGGAGGCACGCCGGCTGTTTCTTGGCATAGGCCACCACTGTAGCGTCGGGTGGGGATAAATCGAGAATATATGAGATCCGCCAATTTGGGAGGATGTCTCGGGCGCCGCGGCCTTCTCAGAGCGTTCCAAAACTTGAGATAAGACGAAGCGGGGACGAGGATAGCATCGGGTGAAGATAACTGAATCGAGAATATATGAGATGTGGCGGCTTTGGAGGATGTCTCGGGCGCCGCGGCCTTCTCAGAGCGTTCCAAAACGCTCTGAGAGCGTCCTGGAACGCTCTGGAATCTGAAACGGAGTTATGCTCGTCCTGGCCCCGTCCGATCTACCCCCCCTTAACGCATAACGTTGCCCCTGGGGGCCTGGAGCCCCGGGACATCCGCAGCGCCGTCGCCGCCACAACGGCGCCGAAGCGGCGCGAAGGCAGCCTTCACTCGGGATCGACCCCCAGGTTCCGACCTGGCCCGTTGCGTCATGGAGACCTCCTTGATAGGGTCGGAAGAGACACGGGGGTCGCGCCGCAGCGATGCATCACCAATGCATCGGCGACGTCGGCGTGGAGAACACCAGGGACCACACTCGGCACGACCCACTGACCCCATCCACTCGGGCCCCACTCGGGGGGCCTGGAGTCCACGCGTGGCCACGACGGGCCCCCCCGAAACCCCGCGAAGCCAAATGACAAAACGGACAGCCAAAACCAAGACGCCGCCGCCGCCGACGGCAAAAGCGAACCTGTCAATGCGACCCTGGGGGTGGCCAGGAGGTCCCCAAAAGTGTCTGGGAGTCTCCGCGGAGAAGTCATCCACAGAAAAACCCCGCAGAGGTACCGAGAAGTCCCCCGACCTCCGGACTCCGTGGGGCCCCTCCGGAAGCCCTGTCGGAAGCCGCAAAAGCCCCCGTCGAAGGCCTCACGTAGGAAGTTCGCGGATACCACCGGACCCGCCGCGACGCAAGCGGCGGCCCTCTCGCGGAACGCTACAGCGACGACGATGACGACGACCACGACGACCGCGACGACCAGGACGACGACGACGACGACGACGACGGCGACGACGAAGACGACCACGACGACGACGACGGCGACGACGGCAACGGCGGCGGCAGCGGCGGCGGCCGCGACGACGAATGGCGGCGGCGGATCGCGGACGACGGACAAGTCCCCGATCGGCCGCCAACGACAAACCCTGACATCCGGTGTTGCGAAAAAAATGCCGCATCGCCGACCAAACGCTTAGACCCAATCCGTCTGCTGCATGTTCCGCGCCTGATCCATCAGTTATGGCGTTATGGCCCTGGGGCCCGAAGCTGAACGAAGACGCCCGCTGCGAAACAATGCGACGCCCGGATCTCAGGGAACGATTGGCCCTCTCCTCATATACTGCGCGCCGCGGACCACACGCGCGGCGCAGCGGGGAGAAACGCCCGCGACGGGTGGCAGGCAGGCGGCTGGCCGCCGAAAGCGCTGTCGTCGAACGCGCGCTACCTTGGGGACCGACCGACGCCGACGGTGGCGGCTGCGAGGTCGACGACGACAACGGCGGCGGCGGCGGGCGACACGGACTGCGAGGACAGGAGCGGCGACAGCAACGGCGACGGCGGCGAGGGCGGCAAACGGCAGCAGCGGCGACGGCGAGGGCGACGACGATGGTGACGACGACAGCGGCGGCGCGACGACGACGACGACGACGACGACGACGACGACGACGACGGCCACGACGACGGCGACAGCGACGAAGACGACGACGACGACGACGGGAGCGGGGGCCGCGACGACGACGACGGCAACTGCGACGACGGCGGCAACGGCAACGGCGGCAAAGGCCACGGCGGGGACGGCGAAAAGGACGAGGATCGAGGGTCGAGGGTTTTGGGCGTGTTGTCTTTGTTTTGGGGGCCTTCCGGGGGGCATCTCGGAGCTCCATGGTGCCTCTGGGTACTTGTGGAGGCCTACGGAGACTTCATACCACGACGACAACGGCGGCGGCGGCGACGTCGACGATGACGGAAACCGAAACGGCGATCACTGAAGACGACGACGACGACGACGACGACGACGACGACGACGACGACGACGACGGCGGCGGCGGCGACGGCGACGTCGACGAAGGCGACGGTGATGGGCGACGGGCAACTGACAACGACGAGAACGAAGAGAACGACGTCAACGATTTCGACGTTTTCGGCGATTACGATGGCCACGGCGACGACGGCGACGACGACGACGACGCCGACGATGAAGGCGGCGGCAGCAGCGGCGGCGGCGGCAGCGGCGGCGGCGACGGCGACGACAACGACGACGGCGACAGCGACGACAACGTCGCCGACGGCGACAGCGATGGGCGACAAGCAACGACAACGACGACGACAACCAGGAGAACGACAGCGTACTGTACCATGTCGGCGATGACGATGACGACGACGATGACGACCACGACGACGACGACGACGCCGGGGACGCCGACGAAGGCGACGAAGGCGACGACATCGCCGACGTCAACGGAAATGGGCGACGACGGCGACGACGAGAACGAGGGGGAAAACGACGACGATTTCGACCATGTCGATGCTGACGATGACAATGACAGTGATGACGACGACGACGAAAGCGGCGGCCGCGGCAGCGGCGGAAGCAGCGGCGGCCGCGGCGGCGGCGACGGCGACAGCGACGGGCAACGACGACTATGAGAACAATGACCATTTCGACGATGTCGGCGCTGACGAAGAAGACGATGGCGACGACGACGACGACGACGACGGCGGCGGTGGCGCCGGCGGCGGCTGCGGCGGCAGCGGCGGCGCGACGACGGCTACAACGTCGGCGACGACGACGACGACAACGACGCAGCGACGACGACGACGAAGGCGACGATGGAGACAACGACGACGACGACGATGACGACAACGCTGACGACGACGACGACGACGACGACGATGGCGGCGGCGGCGGCGGCGACGGTGGCGGACGACGGGCGACGATGACTACGACGAGGGAAACGACGACGATATATACGATTCCAGCGCTGACGATGTTGACGACGACGACGACCACGACGACGAGGGCGACGACGACGAGGGCGGCGGCAGAGGCGGCGGCGGCAGAAACGGCGGCGGCGTGACGACGGCTACAACGACAACGGCATCGTTATCATCATCATCACCACCACCATCATCATCTTCATCGCCCGACATCGAGGTAGCTCCTGGCCGCTGACGACAAGCAAAGACGCTAGAACTGAGAATGTGGATCTGGGAGGCGCCTGGGACCGGCGAAAAAGAACGGCGCGTACTCGGCAACGCGAAAATACAACCATCTGCGTTCCCCACCTCTCGTTTTAGGTTTCTTCCCTTTTTTTAAGCCCCCATCTCCTGCGAGCGCCGCCGCGGCCATTCCTCAGGCATCACCTGCCAGTCCTCTAACTGCATGGCGCGGTGCTGCCAATCGGGCGTTTCGAAAACTGGTAAAATTGTTCCTCGCACCTCCAAACGTGAAGCTTTGGCCGATGTCCCGAGGATCCACTCGTCGCCGCGAGATGACCGATGCATTTATAACTCTTATACGCGAGGGCCTTCGGGGCGAGGCGGCGCCACCGCATCCACCCACGCGCAAAACGTGGCCTGCCCACGAGAAATCCAGCAACGGAACACGGTGGCACCCGGGGAGCGAAGCGCGAGTCCGAGGGGCGCCATGGATCTCACGATGCGCTTTCCTCGCGTAGCCCTTCGCCTCCCCCTGCTCAATCTTCGGAACCCTCGGCGCGCATCGAACCGCGCGGCGGCGGGCCGCGCGCATCCGATCGAGGCGTTGTCTGGCCAGAAGCAACCGAAACTCTGAAACGCGGAGGCCCGAATGGGCCCGCCCAGGAGGGCGATGCGCAGGGAAGTCCCAGATGGGGCCCGAGGACCGCGCAAGGAAGTCCGATGTCTGGCAAAAGTAATCCAAGCTCTGTCGAAGCCTCCTTGGACAGCTGCGCTCGCGCTGCCGTCGGGGGCAAAGCGGGCGCCCGGCATGCCAGCGCCGATGCGCATGATAATCCCGTTGAGCAGACCTCCTGGGAGCCCCGCCCCCATCGTGCCAGCGTCTGGCGTCGCAGTAATCCAGCGGCACTCCTCGTGTGTGATATGCGCGACAATTTGCGGCCCAATGCGCTGCGCCACGCCGCCGTCGCCCGCGCCGGCGCGACCGCTGCCGCGGCGCGTGCGACATCATTGGCTGCGATCTATGTAGAGCTCCATCCTCCTCCGCTCATTCTCCGATCCCCCCCTGCAGCGGGCAGCCCCGTCCCTCGGATGCGCGGCGAGCCTCAAATTCACGAGCGGCGCCATCGGCTCATAGCGAAAACTGAAATCGGCATCAGGGGCGCCCTGCACGGGGGAACGTGCCCGAGCCACAATCCGAGATGCAAGGGGGCCCAGGGGGGGCCCCTCGGAGGCGCCGCCGCGAGTCCTCGCCAGGCAGCGGCGATGAGATTCGGGGCCATTCGGCGACCGTGGTTCTGAATGATCATTTTGCGGGGGGCGTGGTCGCGAGCTTTTTTGTGGAAGTAACCGATGCCCATGAACTAGCGTTCCTCGTGCCCCCGTGGCTTTCTCGATTAATGACCAGGTGGTCGGCGCGACCTCGCGGGCCCGGCATGCTCGACGGAAGGCAAACTGGGCGGGCGACAGCTCGAAACCCCGGCGATCCACGAAGCCCCAAACGCACATCGAACACACATTCAACACGCAGGAAAGGGGAACTATCGGTCTAAAGTCCTTGACTCGACAAGCCCCCCAGAATTTCGCGACGAGGGAAGCCCGCGGCGGGCGGAAATCTGGCCGCTTTCCCTCGCCGGAGCGGGCGAGCAGGCGCGGCGAGAGAAGTTCCCCCGGCAAAGCAAGCGCGTCGTTGATCAAAGCCTGAGCATCTCGCCGACGACGCAGACGTCGCGCGAGCAAGACTTGCCAGGCTTCATCCTAGCCAGGCAGGAGCGTAGAAGAGCGGCGCTGATCTGGCGCAGGCGGTTCGCCGCCGCCTTCATCGGCCACTGCTGCCGCGCCCGCTTCGGGGGCAGTCACCCCCCGCTCCGCCGTTTAATAACCCTCGGCAGAAGATCGCCGCCCCGCCCTCGCCTCCTCTGCGCCCGCGATCAATCCCCCCTTTCCGCCGTCAGCGCCTTCGCAACACCTCGCCCAAAGCCCCTCTCAAACCGGCCTTTCCTGGCGAAGGTAGTTCAACTTAGCTCGACGCTGCCCTGCCCGCTGCGTCCGATGGGGGCGCGCGAGGTGCAGCCCCACGGCGCGACGACGGCCGGGGTCAGGCCCACAATCTCAGGCTTGTCTAACTTCGCGGACTTGGCGTCGTAGAGGATGGTATTTCGGCACCCTCGGCCGCCCCCCGGGCCTCGGCACCCCGCGGGGCTCGGCCGCGCCCGCGATCGTCGAGGCGCCCGGGCACCCTGGCGGCCCCGACGGATCAGCGAGCTTCCAGGAGGGGGATTGTCATCCACAACACCAGCGGGCACTGGCGGCTGCTTCCCGGGCTCCTCTGGCAGGCCGGCCCAGGCGGAGCGGAACAGCAGGGGGGGCTTCTGCGTCCTAGCGGCTGCCTCGCTGCCGCGGCTAAACATAGACTGGCGCCCCCTCCATCGGCGCGGCGGCGCTTCTCAACAGACCGGGGGATTCGCGTTTTGACCAGGGCCCCGTGGGACACGGTCGAACTCTGGCCCATCTCGCCGAGGTGGCGGACGTTGAGCGACGCCCCTGACTAGCTAGCGCGGCGGCGACGTCGTTTCCCCGAACTCCACTGCGCCCGCGAGCCCAGGCGCAGATAACTCGGCCGCTTGAAAACCAAACGCCCAACGAATCTCAATAACGAAGTGAGCGCAGCATTGCGCCTCTGATGAAATTATACCAAAGATGCCCATCACGCAGGCGGACTCAAATACCACTTCTATTACGGAGCCCAGCTCAAAGAAGTTGTGACCCGAGAATTCAGCTGATCCTGGGAGCCGCAAGAACCTCGATGGCGCTGGAAATCTACGCCGCATTATTGGGGCGGCGGATGGCCCCGAGGAAGACCTGGGAAGCGGGGCCCGCGCGCGCTGGCCCGCAAGCTTCAAAAACGAAAAAATAATATGACTCTGGGCCACGTTGACTTCGGGGCAGTCCCAGGATGGCGCTTGAAAACCGCAGAAGAACGAGGCTGAGGGGAGGAGAGAAGGATACAGATGGAGGGATTGAGGGACGGAGGAGTTGGACGAGGGAGGAAGGGGAGGAGGCGGAGCAGGAGGAGGAAGACTTGAAATGGTGGAATGCCCCGAAAGGTTGTCGGAGGCTTTCGGGAGGCTTTCGGCTGCTCTTCACAGGAGGGAGGAGGCGGGAGGCGTCCAGAGGTGGGGGCAGGGAGCAGGGAGGAGGGAGGGAGGAGGGAGAGAGGAGGGCTCGACCTCGACCGCCGTCGCAGAGGCGCGCGGCCGCGCCCGTGGCCAGTCGATTGCGCGCTCGCGGCATCCAAGTTGCGCGAAATCGCGACCTCCAGCAGGTAGTCTGACTTCCAGCTGTGGACGCCCAGCGCGCCCGGCCCGAGCCACCGAGGAGGCTGTCTGCGCCCGCCGAAGGAGGCGCCGGCGTCGAGGCATAGAACTCGCCGACAGAGCGCAGGGCAAGAGTAGCTGCCCGCAGTCCTGGAGGTCTCGGGCGCAGAAGGGGCGGCTGCGAGAGCCGGGATCGAGATGGGCACAAATCACCCACAGCCTGCCCCCCTGCGGCGCGCGGGCACCCATGGCCAAGCAGGCGCCTAGAAGAAGAGAAAGAAAAAACAAACAAAAAAAAGCTTCCCGACGATGCAAGCCGCCAGTGTCTTGTGCACCACAACGCAGGGTCTCCTCAGCCGCCCCCCGCTGAGAAGCCCTAGGATCACCGCATGGCCGGCTATCTCGGGAGCGGCGTGGTCTTTTCCAGCGAATTCTTGGAGACACGAGACGTCCCAGAAGAAGCACTGCAAGAGTTTTCCCAGCGCCCTCGCGGCACTTCGCAACGGAACTCCCCGACAACTCCAGGGTGCAATGACAGCGTGGTCGCTGGCGTGAGCTCGCTTTCCTCCGGTTAATCAAAAGCGCCCCGGGGGATCGCTGATCTCGTCCGTCTTGGCGGGGAAGTCAAGCCCAATGCCCGCGCCGTCGAGCGAGGCGCGCCCCCCTTCCGCGACTCGCAGCAGGCACGATGGGCGGGCTCGCGAGGATGCGGACCGGCCCCCTCGGCTGAACTCCCAACGGCAAGAGTTTCTGCAGACGCACGACCGAGCCCATGCCCTTCTGCGCGTCCAGCGATTCCAGGACGGAGGCCGTGTCCATGGCTGGCCAGCGCATCTCGAACGCCATCTTCGAGGTCTCGGGCGTGGCCCGCCCTCGCGAAACACGCAATCTCTGCCGTGTACTCGACGATGCCGTGCCACAGCTTCCGCTGCGTGCTGTCCAGCGGATCCTGTTGACGGGAGCGCTCAGCAAGAGCGCTGGCAATTCTCCTGCCGTTCATGGCCACCAATCACTTCCACGTATCACCACGATCATGAAACCCAGCCCTCACGCGATCCGTGTACGATCCCGCAGCGAACAATGCGACGACTCCCTCAATGCGGGCCAATGTCTTCACATCAGCCACCAGCTCCACGCCCTCCGAGTAAGTCCAGCCGCCGACGCAAAAGGATTTCCGCTAACACCTCGGGAGTCGAACCTGCGGGGGCGCCAGCGAAGAGGTCTCCGAAACGAGACTGCCGACCGCAATGGCTGAAGCGGCCGATCCCGGAGCTCTGCCCGCGCTGCCGCCCGACTCGAAGACGGCGCTCCTGGTCTTCAGACAGTGGATACCGTGCTTGAAGGAAGCAACTTCTCAGTTGGTGGCGGCCCGCGTCCGGCCCACGGCCCCAATCTTGGTGTCGATGGGGGCCCGCGGTAGAGCCGAGGGGGCGGCACCGCATCCAGCAGCGCAGGCAGAGAACAACTCGGCCTGTGCGGCGTTCGGGTCGGAGGGATGGGCTGCGGGCTGCTGCAGGCCAGCAGTGGCGGAGGGGCGCAGGGATGCGCCAGGCGCGACTGGGGGGCCTCGGCCATGAGCAACGGAGTATCGCGCCCAGGGATCAGGCATGGCGGCGGCAGCAGATTGGACGGCGTGACTTGTCGGCTCGCAATCCCTCTCCCTCGGCGGTGGACAAACCTCCCTTTAGTAAACCACCCTTTAATCAAAACGGCCTAGGACCGAAACCGACGAACCTGGACCCGACGCCCTCTCTCGAACCGAAAACGGCCAATTCGCAAATCGACGTCTCAGGGTAGGAGGTCTATCAACCTCCGACTCCCATGTCGAGGTCGGACTCGCGGACCATCGACACCTGGAGGGCCATGTCCAACTCAAGTGTGCGAGATGTCTGGAAGAGCGAATCTGCAAAGGGCGGAATACACTGTACCAAAAGAGACTGATAAGTGCGGGGAAAAGGAAACTCGGAAACTCGTGCGAAGATCAGCCACTTAAGCCAAAATAGCAACGACGACGACGACGACGGAAACTCCCCATCTTTCTCCTGAACCTCCTCCTCCTGCTTGTTTGGTTGTCGGCCCCGCTTCCCAGGCTGAACGCGTCTCGAAAAAGAGGCTGGGTTGAATTTCGGAAGTGGTCTGGAGCATTACGACGACGATGCAACGAAAACGGCGAGACCGACGAGTGCGCTCCTCGTCGTCAGCGTCCTCATTCGTCCACGTTCTTGTCGCCGCCGTTGGCGTCGCCGCCGCCGTTGACGCCATAAACGTCGTCGTCGTCTCCGTCGTCGTCCCCTTTCTCGTCCTCGGGGTCGACCTCGTCTTCGTTCCCCTCCCCGTCGCCCAGGAAGTGGAGGAGGAGGAGGAGGATAATGGAAGGGGAGGGAGGGGGGAGGGAGAGCTTCAGGGGAGGAGCAGCAGGGAAGGAGGATCGCATTCGCCCTTCAGTACACCATCTCTCGCTCCCTCTCCCTCCCTCTCTCTTTGTCTCTCTCTCTCTCTCTCTCTTTGTGTCTCTCTATCTCGTTTTTGCTGTACAATTCCCCAGCACATGTAAAGGATACGGAGGAGGGGTAGGTATGATTATCTCTCTCTATATGAATAAATACATGTCGAGATAAACATGTATATGTATATATATATATAGGTATACGTTTATGTGTATATATATATATATATATCCACCCCCAACCTCTATACCTGTAGATGTTGTATACACACCCGATCAAGCATGTTAGTCAGTGAGGGGCCCAAGCAGCGCGTGTCTAGTTATATGATGTGCAATGTAGGTGGAACAGCATACATACATACATACACACAAACATACGTACGTACGTACATACAGACAGACAGACAGGCAGGCATACAGACAGACATATGGTGCCATCTCTGTGGTGCAGTGTATGCGGTGCACTCGATGTAGTGCAATCTACGCGGTGCGATCTATGGTGTGCTACCTATACTGTGCAGTCTATGTCGTGCGATCGATGTTGTACCATCTAAATGGTGCAATAGATGTTAATCGATATATGTGGAGCAATATGTGTGGTGCACTCTTATGTGGTGCAAACTATTGGGTGCAAGCTACGCGGTGCAATACATGTAGTTCGATCTGTGCTGTGAAATGTCTGTGCTGTATTATATGTGGAGAGGTCTATCCTGTGCGAGATCTACGATGCAAGCCATGTGATGCTATATATATATATATATATATATATATATGCGGTGCAACCCACTGGGTGCCACCTACGAGGTGCCATCTATGCGGCGCAGTCTATGCGGTGCAGTCTGTGCGAGGCGGCGGCGACGACGACGACGACGACGACGACGGAGCCGACAGACGCCAGGCCGCCGCCTGGGCCCAGACGACGGGCGGCGACGAGGCGGCGGCGGGGCGGCAGCGGCGAGGCCGGGGCCGCCAGGCCGACCGTCGGGCCCAGGCGACGGGCGGCGACGAGGGGGCGACGAGGCGGCGCCCCCTCCTCCTCTCTCCTCTCATCCTCCTCCCCCTCCTCACCTCCTACCTCCTCCTCCTCCTCCTCCTCCTCCTCCTCCTCCTCCTCCTCGCTTCCCCCCCTCGCTCGCCGCCGAAGGCGGCGACGGCGAGCACGGAGCCGCCAGACCGCCCGTCGGGCACAGGTCCCGAAGAGAGACACGGAAGAATCCCTAAGTGCAAGCACAGTGTAGGGGAAACATGCTAGCGAGCGCGGGTCCCAGACAGCGAGTTCTTGCCCAGGTGGTGCGATCAGTGCGGTGCAGTCTAGGTGGTGCAGTCCACGTGGTGAAATCTATACGGCGCTAAGCAGTGCAAAGCAATACACAGCAATGCCAGGCAATGCAAGGCCATGAAAGACAATGAAAGGCGATGCAACAAAACGCAAAACGATGCAAGGCAATGCAGTGCAAAGCAATGCAAAGGAATGCAAAGCAATGCAAAACAATTCAAAGCAAGGCAATGCCATGCAAAGCAATGCGAAGCAATGCGATTGCAACGCTGCGACGGGCGGCGACGAGCCGGCTGGACTACAGTGGAGGCCAGTCCACAGGAAACCTCCCACAAGCAGCCCAACCCCGAGACCCCAGGACGTCCATCGACTTTTGGTGTGGGAGCGCCACGCTCTCCAGGGCAGAGCCATCGAAACCCAGGGAGCCCAGGGCACCCTGGAGGCAAGCAGGGTGCCTCTGGGCATGGACCTCCACTGTGCCATCGGTTGGCGGCGAGCGAGGGGGGCAAGTGACAAGGAGAAGGCCTTCTCAGAAGGCGGCGGGACTTCTCAGAAGCCCTCGCGCCTTCCGAGAGGTCTCTTCTGCCTTCGGGGAAGGCTCAGAACTTCTCGGAAGGCTGGGGGACTTCCGGGACTTCTGAGAAGGCCCGCCCCTTCCTCCTCCTCCTCCTCTTCCCTTCTCCTCCTCCTCCTTCTTCTTCAGAGCCTCCTCCTCCTCCTCCTCTTCTCCTCCTCCTCCTCCTCCCTCCTCTCCTCCTCCTCCTCTCCTCCTCCTCCTCCTCCTCCTCCTCCTCCTCCTCGCTTCCCCCCCCTCGCTCGCCGCCGAAGCGGAGCCCTGCGAAGACGGCGCCGCCCGGCGGCGGCGGGCGGCCCACGAGCCGGCTGGAGCGGCCCCGGGCGCCCGCGGCGGCGGCGGCGGGCGGCCACGAAGCCGGCCGAGGGCGGCACCGTGGCCGTGGTGCACCGCTGGGGAGCAGCACAGGAGCACCCGAGTGCGAGCACTGCTCCGGGGCGTAGGGGGCCACACGCGAGCCCTACCCCTATTGGAGGCCTGGGAATGGGCACCAACACCGTGCTACACTTAACAGCCTCGAACTTATCCCTATCCCTACGATCGGCACGCCAAAAGGCGATGACAGTCTTAGGGATGCGCCCTCACAAAGTAAGGGAATCCCTAATATTGGCACCGTGATGAGGAGATGCCCAGCACAGGGATAGGGGTATGTTCCAGGCTGGTAATACACCTCTGGGGAGCAGCACAGGAGCACCCGAGTGCGAGCACTGCTCCGGGGCATTCATTGGGAAGTTGGGCGAAGGCTGGCGAATCCGTGGCTGCCAAAACGGTCTCCCCGGAAGGACAAAAAGGAATTCCCAGAAGCGAGCTCAGCGCACGGAATAGTCAACGGGCTGCTGCCTCCCGGAGGGAAATCAACAATTTCCCGGAGCTCCGTTTTAGCAGCCACGGGTTTGCCAGCCGTCGCCCGGCTTCTGCTTCATGTATGGAGGCCTCCTAGATTTAGGTCGGGCCTGTCCCCCCACGGGGGGATTTTGAGCGAACAAGAGAAAATCCAAAGAAATGCTCCAAAATGGTCGGAAAATACCCCCCCCCAAAAAAAAAACAAGTCCCCAGACTATTTTTGGATGATTTTCGAATATTGCTCCTAAAGAGAGACAGGCCCGACTGAATCCTAGATGGGGTCGGAGTAGACGTGGTCAGAGGACCGCCCCACGTCGCGGATACGTCGGCGATGCCTCGGCGATGCGTCGGCGATGCACCAGCGATGCATCGTCGACGTCGGCGATGCAGCGGCGACGCCGACGTGAAGCAACTCGGGCTCCACATCGAGCCGCATCGGCGATCATCGGCGATGCGGCGCGAACCTCCGACCTCATTTACTCGGACCCCACCTAGGAGTTAATGTTGCTCCCATCGTACTGAAGGGCCACATCCCAGAAATAATGTCGTGCACCCGGAGAAATGTCGAAAGAGTGTCGAAACAGTGGCGGACGAATGTCTCCCAGGGCCCGACACGCGAAACACCATAACCTAGGAGGCCTACAATGTATGCGTCCCTCTCTCTCCGCAGGGGACAGCTCGGAGGCGAGTCCCGACGAGCACGAAGATGGACAGGCAGTTGATGATGCCCGCGTCCTGGCAACGTGAGGCTGCCAGGGAGAGGCGAGGGCAGGTGGAAAGTACAGCGGTGGTCGAATCGGGGATGGACAGACCTCCCTTTAGTAAAACGTGGTTTAGTGAAAACGACCTGAGGCCCAAACCTGGCGGGCGCAAGCCTGGAAAATAACGGCCACGGCGCCCTCTCGAGAACCGAAAACGGACAATTCACTAATCGACGTGTCACTGTTGGGGGTTCTGTCCACCCCCGATCGAATAGGGGATCGACCACAGAATTGCTTCACCCCCGAACTGGTTTCCTCCTCGCATCCACAAGCGCACGCGTAGAATGTTCCATCGATCTAGGAAGATGCCACACATTTTCGCAGATTCGGCGAGGAAACCAATTTTGGGGTACATCAGTTCTGTAGTCGAGCCCCTACTTGAAATGGCACGGCAGCATGCCACGGCACCGGGACGTACAGGGGGGCACCATCTTTTGTTTAAGCGTCCACTCACCAGCGAGGCGCTGCGACCCCCCGGGGCACTTCTGAATCGCTTGGTCGCGTTAGTTTTACCTGGAGGCCACCCCACTCCTCCTCCTCCTCCTCCTCCTCCGCCTCCTCCGCCTCCTCCTCCTCCTTCTCCTCCTCCCTCCTCCTCCCTCCTCCTCCTCCTCCTCCTCCTCCTCCTCCCTCCTGCTCCTCCTCCTCCTCCTCCTCTTCCTCCTCCTCTTCTCTTCCTCCTCCCCCTCCTCCTCCTACGACTACTACTACAACTACTACTACTACTA
>CAUYUJ010007105.1:0-10000 GCA_963575745.1 Prorocentrum cordatum
CTCCTCCTCCTCCTCCTCCTCCTCCTCCTCCTCCTCCTCATCTCAGTTTTCGTATCAGTATTAGTATTAGTAGTATCATTATTATTAGTATTATTATTATTAGTATTATTATTATTATTACTACTATTAGTATTAGTATTATTATGATTATCATGATTATTATTAGTATTAGTAGTAGTAGTAGTGGTAGTATTATTATTACTATGAATCTTATTATTATGATTAGTAGTAGTAGTAGTCTTATCATTCGGATTCGGCATAGTATTCGTATTAGTCTTCTTCGCATGCGTATTATTATTATGGTTCGTTGTTGTTCTTAGTCGTCTTCTTATGATTGATATTAATATTGTAGTTCGTCGAAATAGTAGTATTATTATTAGTAGTATTATTAGTATGATTAGTAGTCGTAGTGTGCGTCGTATTAGTATTATCATTCGTATTGGTGTTACTTTTCTTCGTGTTCGTATTAGTGTTCTTCTTCTTAGTAGTCTTAGTAGTCGTCTTAGTCGACATCTGCTTCGCATTCTTCTTCGTCTTCGTATGATGCTTATTCGTCGTCGTAATATTCGTCGTCGTAGTTTGATTAGTCGTATTATCCTTCGTCGTTGTATTAGTAGTATTCTTAGTATTCGTATTATTATTTGGTATTGTTAGTCTTCTTTGTCTGATTATTCGGAGTCGGCTTCTTATTCTTATTCTTATTATTAGTAAACCTATCATTAGTGATCTTCCTCGGCGGCTTCGTCGTCTTATTCGTCTTATGAATATTATTATTATTCGGAGTTTTTGTATTCGTGTTATTAGTATGCTTCGTCGTCTTCTTAGTCTTATTAATATTATGATTCGTATCCGTAGTAGTAGTAGTCTTAGCATTAGTATTATTATTCGTCTTCTTCTTATGAATAGTCTTCTTTTTCGTCGTATTATTATGAGCCGTCGTCATAGTGTTATTATTATTCGTCTTCTTCTTATTATGATGCTTCTTCTTATTATTCTTATGATTAGTATTATTCATATTATTATTAAGAGTATTAGTCGCCTCTTTATTATTATGATGCTTAGTATTATTATGATTCGTCTTCTGCGTCTGCTTAGTATTCGTGTTATTCGTATTAGTCTGTTTCATATCAGCTGTTTCTTATTATTCTTCGTAATAATATTACTATTATCATTATTCCTCTTCCTCTTCCTCTTCCTCTTCCTCCTCCTCATCCTCCTCCTCCTCCTCCTCATCCTCCTCATCCCTCCCTCCTCATCGTCCCCCTGACCTCCTCCTCTTCCTCCTCCTCCTCCTCCTCCTCATCCTCCTCCACCTCCTCCTCCTCCCACTCCTTCTCCCACTCCTCCTCCTCCTCCTCCTCCTCCTCCGCCTCCTCCTCCTCCTCCTCCCCTTCCTCCTCCTCCTCCTCCTCTTTCCTCCTCCTCCTCCGCCTCCCCCCCCCCCTCCTCCTCCCTCCTCATCCTCCTCCTCCTCTCTCCTCTCCTCCCCTCTCCTCCTCCTCTCCTCCTTCCTCCTCCTCCTCCCCTCCTCCCCTCCTCTCCTCCTCCTCTCCTCTCTCCTCCTTCCTCTCCTCCTCCTCTCCTCCTCCTCCTCCTCTCCTCCTCCTCCTCCTCCTCCTCCTCCTCCTCCTCCTCCTCCTCCTCCTCCTCTCCTCCTCCTCCTCCTCCTCCTCCTCTCCTCCTCATCCTCCTCCTCCCTCCTCTCCTCCTCCTCCTCCTCCTCCTCCTCTCCTCTCCTCCTCCTCACTCCTCCTCCTCCTCCTCCTCCTCCTCCTCCTCCTCCTCCTCCTCCTCTCCTCCCCTCCTCCCCTCCTCCACTCCTTCTCCCACTCCTCCTCCTCTTCCTCCTCCTTCTCCCCTCCTCCTCCTCCTCCCTCCTCCTCCTCCTCCTCCTCTCCTCCTCTCCTCCTCCTCCTCCTCCTCCTCCCCCTCCTCCTCCTCTTCCTCCTCCTCCTCCTTTCCTCCTCTCCTCCTCCTGACCCTCTCCTCCTGCTCCTCCTCCTCCTGCTCCTCCCTCCTCTCCTCCTCCCCTCCTCCTCCCCCTCCTCCCCCTCTCCTCCCCTTCTCCTCCTCCTCCTCCTGCTCATCCTCCTCCTCCTCCTCCTCCTCCTCCTCCTCCTCTGAAACACTGTAACACTGAAACACTGAAGAGATGAAGTCGTGCAAGCACAAGTGATAGCATCGCCGTTGAAAGGCGGCATCGCTCCCCCCCCTCTATTTACCCCACCCCCCGAGTCACCGTCGTGTTCGCTCGGCCAGCGGGCCGAGCAGCTCCGTGCAGGCATTCGGAGGTGAGGAGGAGAGACGGCGGCAACAAGACTCGGCCCGTCCAGACCGATACTCTGCAGAACCGATACATATAGAGCTGGAGCATACATTCGCTCTTGCCCGAGGGATCAACTCCGCAAGACATCGCAAGGGATTGACCAGGCAAGGGGTGAGGAAGAATCCTCGTTTCAAGTGCAACCGCCTCCGGCGGATGCAACTGATGCTCACACCAGAACAGGAAATTGCTCTGAGCACGCAGCCTGCGCAGAACTGACAATGGCGCAAACGCTCGGTTGGCATCGGCCAGCCCTACGCCTTATTGCGGTGTCACCGGTTCTGGCATGATTGTGATTCCCTCTCTCCGCACAGGGGGGGGGGGGGGACAAAAAGGGGGAGACCCCCTGTGTGCCCCAACCCCCTATCCGATGCGGACCTATCTTCTCCGAGTTATGTACGGTTGTCGTGAAAATGCCATTCAGCAGGAAGCGTACCTGACTCCCTGCTGAACAACTTCCCACCGCATCCTGCCCGCACATCCCTGCCCCCAAACCTGCAATCAACAAACTGCTGAAAAGACAGCAGCGTTGGAGGAGACAGGAGAGGGAGGAAGGGAGGATGAATGTGAGGGGGCAAGAGGTGAGGAAGAAATCGCATTTCAAGTGCAAATGCCTCCGGCGAGTGCACACCCCACATTAAACAGGCATGGGGTTGACGAAACGCTGGAGGGGTTTGGTGGCTGGGATCTCCCCCTTTCTGAGTTTCCTCAACTCTGAGGAAACTTCGCAACGGCACCTCTTGTGAATTCTACGACTCTTGGAGGCCGCAGTAAAAAGCCCCACAACTCATGCAGAATAGGATGGGCAGCTTCGGCCCCGCAATCCATCCGATGTGGAGCTTGTGCCCAAGCCCTGGGGCCGCCAGGAGGGCATCCTGAATGTGGGGCGCCATATCTTTACAAGGCACTCTGGTGCCAGGGCCTACCCTGCGAAGGCGAGTCGTACATCGGAAGCCCCCTCCTATCCACACCGGTGTGGGAGACTATAAATGGGTGCTCCGTCCTGTCCGGCTGTCTGGGCTCCGCCTCCGGCCACATATCTGTGGCCCGTGGCCACTCGCCCAGGATTTTGCCTACACCGTGCAACAGTCTAGTATACGCCTTGATTGCTTCGATTTGATAGTCGGCCTCCTGTAATGAAAGGGCGTGGCTGCGCGCCGCTTCACCAGCATGCCAATCGGCAACCCCTTAAAAAATTGCCAAATCAAAATGCTCCACCTGGGCCCGTTCACGATGTGCCTTTGTCTTCTGGAGAGATGTCCACCTGTCACCAGGTAGATGCTGCCCAATTGATCTCCAGAACTCCCCATAGTAACAGCTGCCTGCAAGGACCGCGCCTGGGGAACGGATACCTTCAGGAGGGCTGCACAATCGACTACGAAGGGAGCTGACCTGGGGTGTCGGGAATCTATGTGCCCGATGGCCAATCCCGCATTGTCTGCATGGGCAGGGGGTTGGTGAAAGACTGCAGGCAGCGGTGACCTCACCGCGAGCAACAAATTGCCTCTGGCATCGAGTTGTACTGCGGATAATCCTGCCCTGCTGATTTTGGGGTGGTCTGGGTCGATTGTGGACCCGTCCATGAAAAAGATGGATGTCTGGATCAAAAGCCCCTTCATCACACAATCCATTACGATCTATTCATACAATTTCCCAATCCTGGATTGGCTGTGGTACGTCCGGTTTCGCTGCCCAGAGTCTGTGGTATAAGGGATGGAAGCCTTCCAAATCGAGAACTTCAACCAAAATGTGATGGAACAAATCTTCTCTGATCCGTCTTCCATGCGGGCACGTCCAGATCCGGTGCTGGCATGTGTCAGGTTGCCCGCAGTAAGGCCATAAGCCTACGCCACTGTAGCCCCATGCTTTCAGCTTCTCTCCTGTGACCGACGCGTCGCAAACGATGTTCCTGACGAGCTGCTGCTCCCTGTGGCTCAGGTCCGCATGCTGGAGTTGCTTCTGGAAGAGCTCCCACCACAGACCTGCCGAGTAAATCCCAGAATCTTCTGGCACCTTGGTTTTAACATAAGCCCGAATGAAGGAATCCTTGTACTGCTTGAGGAATTCCGTGCCGACTCTCCTTGGGAACACCTCCAGCATGTTCCATTCCCTCTCATTCCTGTCAACGATGTGCGTGGCATTGCAGAACTTCCAAACGACCCTATCACACCACTAGAGTAATGAAGTCATGGGCCCCCTGGCTTTTCCTAACCATGTCTTCTTGCAGCTACTGCTTAAATCTGCAACTGCATGCTCATAAGCATCCCTGAGTTCCTTGATGCTCCATCTGTCTGCATGGACGGGGAGCTCTTTTCTCGTGGAGCTTGCTTGCCACCACTCGTTGGCGTAGCTTTCCAAGCCCGCTGCGGCCCAAACGATGGGATCTTTGTCCTTCAAGGTTCCCCACCATAAGTCGGACTTGGCTGCTCTCACTCTGGAACTCGACGCCGAGCTCCCGAGGAGTCTGAGTTTCTCGATTTCTTTGTGCGTAAACCCTTGGCACCATGCTCCGTGTTCCATCACGGACTTCGCTCCCACTGCAAAGAAACGACTTTTATGCAACTTGGCCTTGGTACCTGGGAGCGCCTTGATTTTGCGATGACTGGAGGACAATTCTAACCACCTCTTCCTCCTAGTCTCCCTGGCTCCTCTATATCGCTGCCACAAGTATCATAAATGCCGAGGTTTGCCGTGGCAGCGCTAGCTGTTCCTGCCAACTTTCCTAATCTGGCTGCCGCCTTGTCCACCAGCCTGGAAGAGCTCCCAATGATGCAGAGCTTCGGAATAGCAAGAGAAAGGTTAAGCTGTCCTAACGCCTTGTGGATCACCACTGCAAACTCGACCATGTGCTCGACGACCATGGTCATTGAAGGCCCCCAGGCAGATAGCGTGAGATCATCGATGTGAACTATGCTCCCCGATTCTTCTACCATGCCTTCAGACTGCTCCAAAACTGGCATCAAATAGCCTTTGGCTTCATATTTCGCACTGGAGACACCCGCTGTTATCCCTCTTCGTGGGTTCTTGCAGGCCGAAACGCCTCCTCCCCCTCCTCCTCCTCCTCCTCCTCCTCCTCCTCCTCCTCCTCCTCCTCCTCCTCCGCCTCCTCCTCCGCCTCCTCCCCTCCGACCGACCGCGCGCGCACCGCAGGCGCGCGAGGGGCGCGCCGTGGCTGAGGCATGCCACCGTGCCCGGGGCCAGGAGGCATCGCGCCAGGGTAGCTGTAGGCGGGGTCGGGCACCTCGGAGAAGAGGGGGGAGGGTTGAGGGATGGAAAAACGACCCTACCCCGGGTTACAAGTGCGTGGTCTGTAAACCTCCTGGGAGCCCCCAAAGCCTAGAGCCGCCAGGACGCGGCACATCACGCAAGGTTTAACCTGTCAGCCCACAGGAGTTTCAGCGCACAGCGCCTCGTAAACCAGGGTAGGGGCGTTGTTTTTGCTCTTGAGAGGAGGGGAGGAGGATCGCGCGGGGTCTTTGGGTGACCCAAAAGAGAGTCCAGCTGCAAGGGGGTGGTGCAATAGATTTGGGGCAACTGTCTTGCAAATGTACTGCGCCAGAAGATTGTACTGCATCGTAGCGCAACTGATGCGTTGCACGCGAGAGTCCAGCAATACATCTGCGCCCCGGAATGTATTGCACGACCCAATTGCACTGCAACCCCGCAAATCTATTGCACCAAACCTATTGCACCAACCCCCTTGTCGCTGGACCCCTTTTGTGTCAACCCAAGAGAAAAAGGGGAAGGGGGGAAAAGGATCGCTCGGGGTCGCCGAACGCGTCTGGCAGCATCCGAGGAGGAGGAGGAGGAGGAGGACCAGGGCAAACCCACGACTCATCAACAATGATGGACTGGACCATCCCCCCAAGCTCCCTCTTCACGGGCCCCTACGAGGATTCATTTCCACTGAGGAAACGGGCCCCATTGGGAGGCAGTCAGTTGAAGGTCCGGAAGCGTGCCAAAACACCACTCGCGGGACTCCAACGCCACGTTTTGACGATCCTGAATCGTGCAATAACACCATTCCTGGGACTTCAGCACCGCGAATCAACGCAACTGTTGCACTCTGACGTTCCAAAATCGCTCCGAAACATATCTGAGACGTTGACCATGGAACCCGTGAAACTCTTGCAAATGTGCAAAGCGAATGCGCGCGGGGGGCTAAGGCGAGAGCCAAATTGCGAAAAGGACCAGCCATCAATCCATGAATCTCTTGCAACGTTTAAAGCGATTGTGCGCGGCGTTCAGGCGAGAGCCATTACCTGTACATATATATATATATGTATAAACACCAAAAAATAATGAAATTTGTGTAGATGCTTGAGACAGATGTGCGCGGCGCTAAGGCGAGAGCCACATGTTAAAAACGGCCTGCCCTCAATCGCGAAACCCATGCAAATTCTTGGGACGAAAGTGTCCAGCGCTAAGACGAGAGCCACATGTTGAAAACGGCCCGCCCTTAATCCGTGCAACGTTTTAAAACGAAAAACGCGGCGCCAAGGCGAGAGACACATTTCGAAAACCACCCGCCCTCCATATGTGAAACTGTTGCCACTCTTAGGCTTCGCGATCATTCATGGCAAGGAAGTCTCAAGCGTAACGCCCGGCCCGCCCTTCCGACTGGCTTCGGGGTGCGACAGGTAAGCGCTACTTAGAAGAAACAGGAATGAGGGAGAGGGAGGGGGGAGAGAGGATGGGGAGAAGGGAGAGGGGACGTGGATCGAAGGCCGCCCCCGACCTCCGCCCCCCCCTTCACCTTTCCTCCGTCCCAGCCCTCCATCCCCATGTCCCCCCCTCTCCGGCTCCTCCTTCCCCGCCGCCCCCTCCTCCTCACCGTCGCCCCCCTCCTCCTCGGAAGGGGAGGCATATAAGGCCGGCTGGGAGGCCCCTTTGGGGCCGGCAGGAGCTCCCGAAATCGCCGAGTCCTATCCCCTGCTCGTGCAGGACGGGCGCTTCCAGCACCGCTTCTTCCTACCAGCCTGACACACATCCCCCTCCCCGACAGTGGCATCGCTTCATCGCGCTGCCGACCGTGAGGATTACTTACCTGAGCGTCCGAGGCCACTCTCCCAAGATTGTGGTCGCGTTGGGCTCGCCAATCTTCGGCATGGGGGATTCAAGGGGCCTAAGGATACACACATAATTATCCCAGTGCGACTCTACCGAGGAGTTGGAGCATTTAGGAAAGCAACATCTTCTTCTACACCGAGAGCTACATTTACATATACACCTGCATCTACATCTACATCAACATCAACTCCTGCAAGTGCTGCAGGCTGTTCAGCACTGCTTGCACTAGGTTCAACACTGCTCGCGGCTCATGCAAGAGCTGCAGGCTGTTCAGCACTGCTCGCGGCTCCTGCAAGAGCTGCAGGCTGTTCAGCACTGCTTGCAAGAGCTGCAGGCTGTTCAGCACTGCTCGCGGCTCCTGCAAGAGCTGCAGGCTGTTCAGCACTGCAGGTCCGGCTTTGCGTTGCTTGTGCTTTGCCTTGATGTTGCTGCTGTTGATTTGCCTATGCTTTGCTGCTATGCTATGCTATGATATGCTGCACTATGCTATGCTATGCTCTGCTATGTTTTGCTACGCCGCGCTATGCTATGCTCTGCTATGCTATGCTAGGGTACGCTCGGTTGCGCTGTGTTATGCTAGGCTATGGTATGCTATGCTATGTTGCGCTATGCTATGCTATGCTATGCTGTGCTATGCGATGCTGCGCTATGATATGCTATGATATGGTGTGTTATGCTGCGCTATGATATGCTGTGATAGGCTACGCTATGATATGATATGCCACGCTATGATGTGCTATGCTATGCTATGTTATGCTATGATATGATATGCTATGCTGCGCTATGTTATGCTATGCTAGATTGTGCTATGATGTGCTATGCTATGCTGCGCGGTGCTGCGCTGTGCTATGGTAAGCAATGCTATGCTATGCTATGCTATGCTATGCTGCGCTATGCTATGCAATGCTATGATATGATGTGCTGAGCTATGCTATGCTATGCTATGGCATGCTATGCTATGCTATGCTTGGCTATGCTACGCTATGCTGTGCTAATGCTGCGCTGCGCTATGCTGCGCTGCGCTAAGCTAAGCCACAGTAAGCTACGCTATGCTAAGCTAATATAAGCTAAGCTAAACTAAGCTAGGCTAGGCTAGGCTAAGCTAAGCGAAGCTAAGCCAAGCCAAGCTAAGCTAAGCTAAGCTAAGATGATATAAACTAAGCTAAGCAGAGATAAGCTAAGCTAAGCTAGGCTAAGCTAGGCTAGGCAAGGCAAAGCTAAGCTAAGCTAAGGTAAGCTAAGCTAAGCTAAGATGAAATAAGCTAAGCTAAGCTAAGCTAAGCTTAGCTGAGCTAAGCTGGGTGAACCCAGGGGTCGTAACTGGGGGAACCGCGGGGCGGATATTGGGGGAACCGCCCGGGGCGATTTCCACTGCCCGGCCCCTTTAAGCAAAGGGAGTAAGAACCCTTCTAGGCAGAGCCTAGGTACGGAAATACACACAAATAACAGGATTCCCCATATTTTCACATATGTGTTGGGTTTTTGTCTTCCACCCCCACCTCCCAAATTCTCCCATATTTTCTGCGGAATCGACGATGAATTGTGTCTGTGTGTTTTCCCTCCCGAGCGTGGGCCCTCCTCCTCGCTCGAACGAACACGAACGACCACGACCACGACCACGCCCACGCTCGCTCGAACGCCCCCGCGCCCACCTCCTCGCGCTCGAACGACCGCGCCCCGTAAGCACTGGGGCCAGACGAGCATCTCTGCGGGGCCTGAGCCCTCAGTGGCCACTCGTCGTGGGAGCCTCCCATGCCATCTTGTCGGCCCCTGCGAATCCACACTCATCGACGCGTATCGACGCTGAATCGGCGCTACATCGACGCGAATCGACGCCAAATCGCCGCCACCTCATCGGCTCCCAAAAGCGCGGACCGACGCCAGCTCGACGCCGCAGCCGGCACGCCGAGGGCAGGCCAGGCTCCCACGAGCTGCCACCGCACCCGCCGCCAGGGCCGCAGAAGGCTGGCACGCAGGCGACGACCGCCTCCCAAAAGGTCCCCACACGCACGCACCTCCCGTGCCGGCGCGGGGCTCCTCCTCCTCCTCCTCCTCCTCCTCCTCCTCCTCCTCCTCCTCCTCCTCCTCCTCCTCGCCGCACCCCCTGGCCCCCTGGGCGCGGCGCGCGCCCGGGTGACAGTCAGGGCGGGTCCCCCGGCTGGTCTCGCTCGCAAACTCGAGGCACGGCCACACGGATCGCGGGTCGAGAACAAGGAGCCCCGCGGACGAGGGCGCGAGGCCCCCGTGGAGAGGCCCCTGGAGGATGAGCACCTCAAGGCGGCGACGGGCAACACGAGGAGCCGAAGGGCGACCTTCCAACACCAGGGTTGCCCCGATTCGCGGCGATGGCGAGTTGTATGTGCAGGGGGGAGGGGGCAGGGGGCTGGGGGAGGGCATGACGTGACGCTCCGCCCCCCCCTCCGTGTGGGTCCCGCACAACAGACTCTGGTGTCGGACGCACTGCAGTTGTGACTGGACTGGACGCACTCGTGCTGGAGGGGGAGCGTCACGTTATGGAAGGGAATGGGGGCCATAACGCCCGTTAAGGCAAAAAATACAAGCACACGCACAAACACACGCACACACACACACACACACACACAGCCA
>CAUYUJ010007105.1:12500-17500 GCA_963575745.1 Prorocentrum cordatum
ATTACTATTATTATTAATATTAACAGTATTAGTGTTACTATTATTAATAATAGTATTAATATTAATTGTTATTAGTAGTTTTACTAATAGTATTAATGGTAGTATTCTTATTATTATTATTATTAATATTAATATTAATTATTATTATTAGTATTAATAGTATTATTATTACTCCTCCTCCTCCTCCTCCCCACCACCACCATGATGATGATAACGATGCTGATGCGAATGATGATAACCATGATGGTGAGGGTAATGATGCGAATGATGATGACGACGACAAAAACGACGACGGTGATGATAATGATAATGATGATGGTGATGATGATGCTGACGATGGCGACGACGTCTACGACGAGGACGACAACGACGATGATGGTTATGATGGTGGTGAAGATGATGCTCGCCAACAACGACAACGACGACGATGACGGCGACGACGACGTTGATGACAACGGCAACGACGACAAAGATCATGGTGGTGATGACCGTGATGTTGGTGATGATGATGCGGGCGATGGTAATGAGGACGATAACGATGATAATATCAGCATCACCATCCATATCACCACCAGCGCCAACACCACCACCACCACCAGAATCCTCATCAGCATGCTCAGCAGCAGCAGTAGCACCAGCATCAGCATCAGCATCATCCTCATCATCTAACCATCACCACCATCAGAATCGTCATCATCGTCATCGTCGTCGTTGTCATCGTCAAACTCATCATCATCCTCATAATCATCGTCGACGTCGTGATCACCATCATCATCACCATCAACATCCTCATTATCATCATTGCCACCGTCAGGTTCACAACAATTACAAGCAACAACAAACTTCGCCGACCGTGTCGGCGTGTGAAAAACGTGTCCCAGTCTCGTCATCTTGCGTGGGTCGTCGTCGCCATCGAAATCGTCACGTCGGCTCCAACAGGGGTGGTCGGCTCCGCTCGGGGAAGGAGAGCTGCCCACGACACGGCCACGCTGGCTGCAAGAGGGGGAGTGGTCGACTCTCCCCGGGCTAGGGGAGCGGCCGCGACCCGGGGGGGAAGCCAATTTGCCCCCCCCCGGACACGGAAGGGAAGCCAATCTGAGCAACGTCGCAGTTCACTCCATTGGAAAGCCCTTTTTCAATCCCTTCCCCCCGATGGGGACGGTCAAGTTAACCAACGCGAGCGAGCCAAAGGGCTCCGTCCACTCCCACCCGCCCTTCCTCAACATAAGAAACAGCTGCGTCGCGTCCGACGCCTGTCGATCATCTTATATAGCGGGCGGCTAGACGTTCAGCGCGCGACGCGAGCTGCGTCCTACTCCTGCCGCGTATTGAGCAACGTCGACGAGAAACAAGACCGCGCGCGATGTACGCCGCGCCCCGCTCCGGCCTCTCATGTTGCATCGTCGGCGACAACATGTCCAACGCGCGAAGTGCGCCGCGTCTCATTCCAGCCACGCGCGCTGCACCGCCAATCGTTTCGCTCCTGCCGCGCGCGTGGGAGGGGGAGGAGGAGGAGGAGGAGGAGGAGGAGGAGGAGGAGGAGGGGAGGGAGAGAGGGAAGGAGGGAGAAACTGAGGAGGAAGAAGAGAATGCCTCTTGGGAGTTCGCGGGGCGTCCTGGGAGTTTCCTGGTATACGCCTGAGGGCCTCTTGGATATATCTTCCGGGATGGAACATTGTCAACACAAGTACGCGCTGACCTTTGTGCGCTGCTTTTTGGCCCTCGGGGGGGGGCCTCTTTGCCACGGCTGGGGGGGTCCGGGGGTCGATATTGGTTTGATTTGTGCGCACCAAAGTTCACTGTTGCCAAAAGGTCTCTCCTACGTGGACACGACAACGGGCGCGCTGGCGGCGAACCGCACTTGCTTGAAGCATTATGAATTGCCGCCCGCCCAGCTCCTCAACCCGACGGGCCGCAGCGTCGACGACAAGAAAGTCCATGTTGACGAGCAGGCGTCCCCACGCGATGCGCGCCGCCTTCCATCCCCGCTACGCGATTCGCAGCGCCGACGAGGAGAAAGTACATGTTGGCAAGAAAAACGTCGACGTTGCGGTGCTTTTTGGCAGGTAGGACGGGGGGGCCCGCGCAGGGTTGGCCAGGCGTCCGCGCGCGATGCGCGCCGCGTCCCAGCCCTGCTACACTGTTCGCACCGCCGACGAGGAGAAAGTCCATGTCGACGAAAAAAAACGTTGACTTCCTATTGTTTTTGATGGGTAGGACGGGGGGTCCGCGTAGGGTTGGCCAGGCGTCCGCGCGCGATGTGCGCCGCGTCCCATTCCTGCTACACTGTCCGCAGCGTCGACGACAAAAAAATCCATGTTGCAGAGGAAGACGCTGACTTTGTATATTTTTTTGATGCGAAAGACGCGATCACCCGTTCAGGGTTACCCAAGCACTGCGCATTCCGTCTCATTTCTGCTACATTTTTCGCAGCGTCGACGACAAGAAAGTCCCTGTTGTCGAGAAAAACATTGACTGTGCATTGTTTTTCATATATAGACGGGGCGCGCCATAGGGTTACCCAAACGATGTTCATTATGTCATGTTGTTGCTGCATTTTTCGGCAACTCGACGACATGTTGGCGAGAAAATAATTTAATTCGAACTGTTGTTTACAATTGGGACGGCGGGGTTGCTATCGGCCAGCTGGGTGAAGGTTTGGGGGTGTTTAATCATAAGAAACAAGGATGGGGGGGGGGGGTCGCACCCGGATACGCGGGGGGGGGGGGCACCGAGGCGGTTCTTTTCGGGGGAGGGGAGCGGCCGGGACGCGGAGGGGAAACCAATCTGAGCAACGTGGTTTTTTACTCGAAAGGGGGGGTCCTGGGTCAGAATATCGCCCTCCCGGGGCCCATGGCCCGCCCTCTCCCTCCCACTTCCGTCGAAGGCCGGGGCCTCCAGGGTCGGCGGCACCGGCCGTAAGGCCTTAGCAACCATTATTTCCACAGTGATAATCAAATCATCGTCAACTTCAGCCGGAGTACCGCCACCATCATCAGCAGCGTCACCATCAGCATGGTCGTCGTCATCATCATCATCACCTCCTCTTCCTAATCACCATCATCACCACCACCACCACCAGAACCATCATCAACATCACCATCATAACCAGCATCCTCATTATTACCAACATCATCATCATCATCATCATCATCATCATCATCATCATCATCACCATCATCATCATCAACATCATCATCATCATCATCATCATCATCATCATAGTCATCGTCGCCGTCGTCGTCGTCATCGTCGTCATCACAATCCGTCTCGTCACAGTCAGCCGACCATTCGACGTGTGCGACGCTGTCGTCGTCTTCGTCGTCGCCAGTCCCAAAGAAGTGTTGAAACGAACACACAAGGGAAACGTCGTGGTCAAATCGATTCCCTCCCTAACCGAGGGGGGGCACAGGGGGTAGGTAGGGGGTAGGGGGGGGCAAGGGGGGGTCAAGTTAGCGAGCCCGAACAAACCAGAGGGCTCCGTCCACTCCCGCCCGCCCTCCCACAATATAAGAAGCAACTGCGTCGCGTCTGACGCCTGTCGCTCATCTTAAATCGTGGGCGGTTAAACGTTCAGCGCGCGACACGAGCTGCGTCCCATGCCTGCCACGTATTGAGCAACGCCGACGAGGAACAAGACCGCGCGCGATGTATTTACGCCTCGCGTTGCCAAAGGTTTCCCTTACGTGGACACAACAACGGGCGCGCCGGCGGCGAATTGCACTTGCATGACTTGCCGCCCGCCCAGCTCCTCAACCCGACGGGCCGCAGCGTCGACGACCAGAACGTCCACGTTGACGAGCAAGCGTCCCCACGCGATGTGCGCCGCGTCCCCATCCCGCTACGCGATTCGCAGCGCCGACGAAGAGAAAGTACATGTTGGCAAAAACAACGTCGACGTTGCGGTGCTTTTTGACAGGTAGGACGGGGGGTCCCGCGTAGGGTTGGCCAGGCGTCCGCGCGCGATGTGCGCAGCGTCCTATTCCTGCCAGAACTTTTCGCACCGAAGGCGACAAGAAAGTCCATGTTGACGAGAGAAAAACGTTGACTTCGCATGGTTTTTTGATGGGTAGGACGCGACCACCCGCTTGGGGTTACCCGGGCGATGTTCATTCCGTTCCATTCCTGCTACATTTTACGCAACTCGACGACATGTTGGCGACAAAAAATGAGTTTGAACGGCGGGGTGGCTATCGGCCGGCTAGGTGGGGATCTGGGGGTGTTTTATCATAGGAAGTAAGGATAGGGAGTGAAGGAGGGTCCTGGGTCAGATGACCGCCCCCACCTGGGGTCCCGGCGGCCCCCACCGAGGGTCCCTGTCCCCAATGTTGGAGAGGAGAACAGGGGGGGCGTCCCCCCATGTGGGGGCAGGGGGTCCTGGAGGGGGGGGTCCCGAAGGGTCCCGCCTGTGGTGGTCCTTGGTTGGAATACCGCCCCCCCTGCAGTCCAAGCGGGTCAAGGGGGGGCGCGCCAGCGGGGATCCGCAGGGAGATCCCGCCTTCGGGGTCGGCGGCACAGGCCGTAACGCCTTCACAACCATCATGATCATCATGATCATGATCAGCATCATCATCATCATCATCATCATCATCATCATCATCATCATCATCATCATCATCATCATCATCATCATCATCACCATCACCATCACCATCACCATCACCATCATCATCATCATCATCATCATCATCACCATCATCATCAGCATCAGCATCATCATCATCATCATCATCATCATCATCAGCATCAGCATCAGCATCAGCATCAGCATCATCAGCATCATCGTCGTCGTCGCCGTCGTCGTCGTTGTCATCATCATCATCATCAACATCATCAGCAGCAGCATCATCATCATCGTCGTCATCGTCGTCAGCATCATCATCATCAGCGTCAGCATCATCATCATAATCAACATCATCATTATAATCATCCGTATCATTGTCGTCATCATAACCATCAGCAGCAGCAGAAGCAGCCCATCATCGTCATCGTCATCATCA
>CAUYUJ010007105.1:26750-31750 GCA_963575745.1 Prorocentrum cordatum
ACGACGACGACGACGACTACTACTACTACTACTACGACTACTACTACGACTACTTCTGCTACTACTACTACCACTACTACTACGACAATTCTTGCCATTCCTACTACTACTACTACTACTACTACTACTACGACTACTACTACTTCTACTACTACTACTACTACTACTACTACGACTACTACTACTACTACTACTACTACTACGACTACTACTACTACTACTACTACTACTACTACTACTACTACGACTACTGCTACTACGACGACGACGACGACAACGACGACGACTACTATTACTGCTACTACTCCTACTACTCTTCCGTGCACCGTACATCCGTACACCGTGCATCCGTACAGGCGGATTGTCCGGAAACTATTTTTCCCCGCCAGAACCCAGAGTATCATTTTCCCCACCCTTCGAGTATCGGCGGCACTCGGTTATACAGATCCACCTCGCTTCTCCCCCCTCCACCCTGCCTTCACGGATTGCCTCCTCCCATCCTGGGAGGGGGGAGTGGGAGGAACGCGTATCTGCACAGTGATAGTGCAGTCATCGTGGCACCGAAAGGAGCGCTGAGTGATGCTTCTTTTGTTTTGAGGGGTGCGATATTGCGGTTCTGCCAACGGCGAGCCTCAGCCATGGTAGGCTCCCGACCCAGCTTTGGAACGGCCCCAAAAAACAGAGCCCCTCTCTGAATGAACCAGAGTGGTCCTTGTCTGAGCGTCTTGGCTGTCCTGTGGTCCTCCCCCGACCAGGAGAAGGAGGCAGCAAAGAGGAGAAACAGCAGAACCGAGCACGGGGCAGCAGCGGAAACCCAAACGCGTCCAAAATCCCCAATCCGCAACACTCGACCCCGCGTCGAGGCGACGACGACGACGACGACGACGACGACGACGACGACGACGACGTGGAGAAGGAAGGGGCCGACGACGAGGCCGACGCTTGCGACGGCGACTGCGATGGCCGACGGCGGCGGCGGCGAGGCCGACGCCGAGGCCGACGACGGCGGGGCAGGCGCGGGCGGAGGCGGCGGCGCGGCACCGCCGCGGTGGTGGGGGCCGGGGGGCTGCTGGAGACGCGGCGGCCCGATGAACGCCCTGCTCACCTGGGGGGGAAGGGGGGGCGCCGCACGGACCACCTGACCAGAGCCTGGCAAGGTCGGTGGAGGAGGGGGAGGAGGAGGAGAAGGAGGCGGAAGGGGGAGGGAGGAGGAGGAGGAGGAGGAGGAGAGGAGGAGGAGGAGGAGGAGGAGGAGGAAGGAGGAGGAGAAGGAGGCGGCAAGGGGGGGGAGGAGGAGGAGGAGGAGGAGGACGAGGAGGAGGAGGGGAGGAGGAGGAGGAAGAGGAGGAGGAGGAGGAGGAGGAGGAGGAGGCGGAGAAGAAGGAGGAGGAGAAGGGGGGAGGAGGAGGAAAAAGGATGAGTAGCGGAGGAGGAGGAGGAGGAGGAGGAGGAGGAGGAGGAGGAGGAGAGGAGGGAGGAAGGGCTAAGGGGGAGAGGTGGCCACGACGGCGCGATCGAGGCCACGGGTCACGCGCCGAGGGCACCCCAGGCCCCGAGAGGGTGCCCGAGAAGAAGCCAAGCCCCGACGTGGAGAGCCCCAACAGGAGAACACAGGAGGAGGAGGAGGAGGAGGAGGAGGAGGAGGAGGAGGAAGGGTAGTAGGAGGAGGAGGCGGGAGGAGGCGGAGGAGGGAGGAGGAGGAGGAGGAGGAGGAGGGAGGAGGAGGAGGAGGAGGAGGAGGAGGAGGAGGAGGCCTCCAGCAAGAGGAGGAGGGAGGAGGAGGAGAACACGTGGAGAGCCCCAACAGGAGGAGGAGGAGGAGGAGGAGCTAGCGCTGTCCTTGACCCTCGTGTGATGATGCTCCAACCTACTTTAGCCCTGATCACCAGAAAGAGCTCCGAGCGCCAACAAAAGTACCGAAACTCAAGGGCTTTCACGCGTCGGGCCCTGGGAAACGCTCGCCCGACACTGTTTCGACACTGCTTCGACACTCTTTTGACACTTTTCCGGGTGCTCGGAATTATTCCTGGGATGCGGTCCTTAAGTAGGATGGGAACAACATGACCCTCGTGCTAGCTCCACCAGGGTTGTGGATGCCATGACAGTGGACGCCCTGACAATCCTATTATTGAATTAAAAATGTGCTTACAGTGTGCAACGCATGTTCTAAAAATGTGTCAAGCATGTTTTCCATGTTTGACACATGTTCAGACATCTTGAAATTATGTGGCAGCATGCTCTCTCCACTAATCGACTTCCACAGCACTAGGGGCCTCCTAGATGGCGTCCGAGTAAGTGGTCGCATCGCCGATGCATCGGCGATGCATCGGCGATGCATCGGCGGCGTCGGCGATGCATCGGCGACGTCGGCGAGGAGGAAATCAGTCTCCGCATCTAGCCGCATCGCCGATGCATCGGCGATGCGGCGCGATCCTCCGACCCCGTCTGCTCCGAGCTCATCTGGGAGGCCTCGAAGAACACAAGGGTGCCCATCCAAAGCTAGTGCTGTCCTTGACCCTCGCGCTGGCTCCACAGGCTTCCCTGGCCGAGCCAGCGGGGCTTGCACAACGATCCTGCGCCCAGGGGCTGGCAAGAGGTGGCCAGCGGCAGCCCCGCGACGACGAGGGCAGAGCGAAGACGCACGCGGCAAGGGAGAAAGAAGGAGGAATCCGCTGCATCTCATGAAGGCTATCTCGAACACCAGAACCGAATGTTGCCACAGAATCGGACGCGCCAAAAACGGCAGTGGACTCGGACAGCCTGGGAAGCGTCCGCATCCGAAAAACATGGTGGCCTTGCGGGCGTGGCCCGAAGACAAAACACGAGCCAAAAACAGAAGCCAGCTGCTGCCGCGGCGCGCGCGGGCGCTGGCCTCGGCCGCCGCGCCGGCCGCTCGGCCTCGGCGGCCTCCGCCGTGCGACGACGCCAGGCCGCTCGAGGCTGCGCTGGGCCAGGCCGCCGCCCCCCCCCCCACGGGGACACCACGCACGGGCACTCTGCCCGGCGACCCCGGCGAACCCAGCCCTTCCCGCTGCGGGCAGCGCTGCGGTCCCCGCAGCGAAGACTCGCGAAGTCTCTGAGCACGGCAGGTTCGTGTCGCGTCGGCCCTGGCGCTGGCTCCTGACACCGCGGGGATCCTTCAGCCTTGAACGAGCGACCGTTTCCGAAGCGTCAGCTCGTTCGGCGTCGACCGATTCTGGGTCGCCGGCGGCGTTCAACGTTAAACGCCAGCGGCGGGGTCGCCGCTGGTCAAAACGACGCGAACCTATCGTAGAAGAAGAAAAAACGCCATAGACATAAACTGTTGGCGCTCCGCGCCAAAAGTTTGTGCTTATGGCGTTTTGTGACTCTTCGACTAGAGGTGGCTCGGCGGCCTTCCAAGGCGCACGTCAGTGAGCACTGCGTGCCCATTCCGCGCGGCGCGACAATCCAAACAGGCGCTCCTAACCTAATATCGGGTCGGGCGAAAAAGGGGGATGGCAAAAGGGGGGTTTGAGAATCAGCTCACGTAGCTGATTTTCCCCAGGCGGCTATGTATCGAGGAATGGGCCCCTCGGTGAGGCCGAAACCAGCTGCACGCAGCAAATTTCGTACCCCCCCCTTTCCCAATCCCCCCCTTTCGTCCGGCCCGATAATAGAGACAAGCACCGCATGAGCATCAACTTGTGAGGTCCGCACGGATCTCTCGGACCTCCCCCTCTCCATGGCGCGCAGAGCGCGCCCCCCCCAGCGACACTGAAAACGCCGCCAGCGAGGGGCCCAGCGCCGATCCCATAAATCCGCGGGGGCCTCTGACGGTTTACAGCTTATGCCGATGTTGATGGGCTTGCCTTCAACCACCACCACCATATGTTGGAGGGGGAGGAGGAGGAGGAGGAGGAGGAGGAGGAGGAGGAGGAGGAGGAGGAGGAGGAGGAGGAGGAGGAGGAGGAGTAGGAGAGGGAGGAGGGTGAAGGAGGAGGAGGACGAAGAGGAGGAGGAGGAGGAGGAGGAGGAGGAGGAGGATCCCCTCCCCCTCCAACTTAGTGGTGGCGGTGGACAACAGGCCCATCGGATGAGCTTCTCCGATGGCCGCAACGCCGCGCTTCCCACCGCGCGAAGCGCGCGAGGCGCGGCTCGTCTCTGCGCCCCCGGGCGAGGCCACCCTGCAGAGGGACAGCCCGGCGGCCTGCTGGACCACGACACGCGAAACGAGCCCTCCCGAGCCACCCCAGCAGGAGCCCCTCGGACTTCCGCGAGCCGTCCTCGTTCCCCACTCTCCTCCTCCTCTCTTGCTGGAGGCCTCCTCCTCCTGCCTCCTCCTCCTCCTCCGCCTCTCTCCTCCTCCTCCTCATCCTCCCCTCCATCTCATTTTCCCTCGTCCCCCCATCCTCCTCCTCCTCCTCCTCCTCCCCTCCTCCTACCTCCTCCTCCCTCCTCCTCCGTGCCCCCCCGCCTACTCCTCCTCCTCATCATACCTCCCTCCTCCTCCTCCCTCCTCCTTCCCCTCCCTCCTCCTTCTCCCCTTGGTCATCGCTATCACCACCACCACCACCACCCACCACCGCCACAAGCATTCCCCTCCTCCGCCCCTTGTCCTGCTAAGCAGCTCTCCTCCCGACGCACCTCCCAGGCAGGGTGTCTGCAGGCCAGCCCGAGCGCTTCGCTCGGGATGGCTTCATCACTTTGTGACCCTGAGGCCAACCCAACACTCACAAGAATGGAAGTACGGAGGTTTGCAAGATGCAGCTCTCGCCTGAGCGCCGCACACACTCAGTTGACGTTTCCTCCGTTTTGATTTCAATTCGCGGCTCTCGCCTGAGACTTCCTCACCAAAATACTCGACATTCCCGACTGCGCAACAGTTAGGGATGGCGGGCGGCTCCGTTTCAAAAGGGGGTGCTTGCTTCAGGCTTCAAATCGATGACCAAAACTTCCCAATCGCGCAACAGTGACGCGGATGGTCCTCTGAAAACTAGGCTGTCGCTGGACGCGTCCTTGAACTGCACCACCCTACCCGT
>CAUYUJ010007105.1:34250-49006 GCA_963575745.1 Prorocentrum cordatum
TCTCTCTCTCTCTCTTCTTCTCTCTCTCTATAGATATATATATATACACATACATACATATACATATACATATACATATATGTGTGTATCATCCTCTCCCCCTCCCTCTCTCTCTGTCTCTCTCTCTCTCCCTCCCTCTCGGTCCCTCTCTCCCTCTCTCCCTGTACATATATCCACCCCTGTGCCTCTGGCACGAAATGGGGGGCCCCACGGCTCAGAACTGCGCTTCTGCTGCAGCGAGGACTCTAGACTCTCGAGCCCAGAGACGAGCGAAGAGAGCTTCGAAAAGCGCCCAGGAGGGTCTGAGGGGCCTCCGAGACGGCCAAAGAGCTTGCCAAGACGCCCAAGATGGCCTGAAGACGGCCCAAGAAGCCTTCGAGGCGCCTCAAGGGAGGCCCAAGAGCCTTCCCAAGAGGGCCCCGAGGGGCCAAAATCACCCAGGTTGTGAAGGTTGTCGATGCTTTCTGGGATCTCCACTTTTCTAGCTACCGCCACTCCAAGACGTCCCAAGAGGCGCCAAAGACCTCCCCAAGATCGCCCCCAGAAGGCCCAAGAGAGCACCAAGACGGCTCAAGACGCGCGCCCATGACAGTCTAAGAGGGCCCCAAGACGGCCCAAAAAGGGGTCCAAGAGGGCGTTGGGTAGGCTTACTGGGGGGAGTCTCGAAGGGGGATAGATGCCTGACCACTCTTCTAGCTCTGGAGTATGGTCGGAGAGACCCTGCCTTCTCAGCCCCCCAGAAGCTTTAAAAGTGCCTCCAGGAGGCCCCCGAGAGGCCTCGACAAAATCCGAATGACCATCCAAGAGGCCTCAGACACACAAGCTAGGCACGGTGGCGGGATGGGCCGAAGGTTATCAAGTACTAATGCACCTACCAATACAGGTGTCATGTATTTATGTTGTCATACCTACATGAATGGATGCGTACATATGTGTATAGATGTATGCATGTTACGTATTCCTCCGTACAGGTATAAACAAGTACGTCGATGATGTCCACAAGTGTGTATATATGCATATATATATATATAAAAATATATGTGTATACATGCATACGCTTAAATATGTATGTATATACATATGCACAAAGATATCCAGCGCAAGGTTAGAGGGGAGGAGGGGGAGCGGACACAGCAGCACGATGACAGGCTCGGCGACGCAATCTTGAAGCCACCAGCTAACTCAAATACCTTGCGCGCGAATGGAGCTGGAGCATCCGGCCGTATAGAAACACTGTCCTGCGAGAGATGGCTAACATGATTGCCGCGCTCTCTCTCTCTCTCTCTCTCTGCAATAGCCCCGGCCTCGGGTAGATGGGGAGGAGGAGGAGGAGGAGCAGGAGGAGGCAACAGGAGGAAGAAGAGAACTACTTGGGCAACTGACCCATTGTTCGAGGCGGGCCCGGCCGTGGCGACGAGAAGCCTCCAGAGGCCCCCGAAAAGAGGACGCCACACGGGAGGGAGGGCCGCCATTGTCTCGACTTGAACCCCCTGCAGCGCGGAGGCTTGGGCCAAGAAATTGCCCGCGAAGAATGCCGTCGCGGCCGACCTCGCGCCTCCCGGAGGCGCGCGCCCGCTCCCTGGCAGCCGTCGCGGGGGGCGGCGCCGCGTAACTTGGCAGTGCGCACGAGGGGGTGGAGGGAGGGGGGAGGGCTCCTTAGAAGCAGGGGTGCTTCTAAGGAGCCCTCCTCATCCTCCTCCTCCTCCTCCTCCTCCTCCTCTTCCTCCTCCTCCTCGTCCTCCTCCTCTTCCTCCTCCTCCTCCTGCCCCCTCTGCGCGTGGCTGAGTAACGGCAGCGAGAGCGCGCAAGCAACCGGCGCCCCGCCCTCGGGCGCGCGCTCCTCCGACGCACGCCAGAAGCCGAGGCCGAAGATATCGAGAGGCCCCCGAGAGGGCCGACGGCCCGAGCCAGAAAGACACAAAAGCGCAAAGCGCAAGCGCGCGCTCGGGCCCCTGTCGGAGGTGATCTGGGGTCCCGATGGACGGTTTCCCCCGGGGGCCATAGGTGACACGAGGAGGGGAGGGCGAGGAGGGGGGGTAGGCGAGGAGGAGGAGAGGAGGAGGAGGAGGAGGAGGAGGGAGGTCGGAGGAGGAGGAGGAGGAGGAGGAGGAGGAGGAAGGAGAGGAGGAGGAGGAGAGAGGAGGAGGAGAGGAGGAGGAGGAGAGGAGGAGGAGGAGAGGAGGAGGAGGAGGAGAGGAGGGAGGAGGAGGAGGAGGAGGCCGGAGGAGGGGAGGAGGAGGAGGAGGAGGAGGAGGAGGAGGAGGAGGAGGAGGAGGAGGAGGAGGAGGAGGAGGAGGTAGGAGGGAGGAGGAGGAGGAGGCAGGCAGGAGGAGGAGGAGGAGGAGGAGGGGGAGGAGGAGAGAGGAGAGGAGGAGGAGGAGGAGGAGGAGGAGGAGGAGGAGGAAGGAGGGGGAGGAGAGGAGGAGGAGGAAGGAGGAGGAGGAGGAGGAGGAGAGGAGGAGGAGGAGGAGGAGGAGGAGGAGGAGGCGGAGGAGGAGGAGGATGGAGGAGGAGGAGGAGGAGGAGGAGGAGGAGGAGGAGGGAGGAGGGAGTGAGGGAGGGGGAGGGGTAAGGGGAGGGGAGGGGAGAAGAGTGGGAGGGAGGCAGTGGGGACGGGGGGGGAGAGCGAGGAGGGAGGCTGGGAGAGGGAGGGAGGAGAAGGAGAGAGGAGGGGGAGGACGGATGGGGGGGAGGAGGGAGGGGGAGGAGGCGACGAGGCCGCTCGAGGAGGCCGGAACAATAGTAGCCTGGCGAAGGACCCAACCATCATGCAGTTGTGAGCGTCGCAGTTTTGAGCCGTCTTCGCCGGGAGCTCCCTGTGGGGCCACGCAACGCGTGAAGGGGTGTGCCGAGAGAGGGGGCTGTGTGCGGACGCTGCAACGCGTGATGGGGTGTGCCGACATGGGCCGGGAGGGGCTCATGCGGCCGCAGCCACTGGGGCCTTCGGTGGGGCTCCGGATCCGGCCACCGTGTGAGGGGTGTGCCAAAATGGGTGCGGGACCGCATGTGAACTGCGCCACTGGGACCTCTGGTGGAGCTCCCGACACGGCCACGAAACGTGTGAGTGGCGTGCCGACATGGGTGCGGGACCGCATGCGATCTGCGCCACTGGGATCTTCGGTGGAGCTCCCCATGGGGCCACGAAACGTGTGAGGGGTGTGTCGAAATAGGTGAGGGACCGCATGCGAACTGCGCCATTGAGACCTTCGGCTGAGCTCACTATGAGGCCACGAGACGTGTGAGGGGTGCGCCGAACTGGGGCGCGCGAACTGCGCCACTGGGACCTTCGGTGGAGCTCCCTGTGGGGCCGCAAAACGTGTGAAGATTGTGCCGAAGTGGGTGCGGGACAGCATGCGAACTGCGCCACTGGAAACTTCGATGGAGCTCCCAATGGGGCCACGCAACGGGTGATGGTTGTGCCGAAATGGATGCGGGACCGCATGCGAACTGCACCGCTGGAGCCTTCGGTGGAGCTCGCGGCCACAAAGCGTGTGATGGGTGTGCCGAAATTGATGCAGGAAAACATTTGAGTCACGTTACTGGGGCTTCTGGTGGACCTCCCGACGCGGCCACGAAACGTGTGTGTGTGTGTGAGTGGCGTGCCGAAATGGGTGCGGGACCGCATGCGAACTGCGCCCCTGGGACCTTCGGTGGAGCTCCCCATGGGGCCACGAAGCGTGTGATGGGTGCGCCGAAATTGGTGCAGGGCCAGATGCGAACTGCACAACCGGGGCCTTCGGTGGAGCTCCCAATGGGGCAACGAAACGTGTGAGGGGTGTGCCGAAACGGGTGCGGAACCGCATGCGAACTGCGGCATTGGGAACTTCGGTAGAGCTCCCTATGAGGCCACGAAACGTGTGAGGGGTGTGCCAAAATGGGTGCGGGACTGCATTTGAGTTGCGCCACTGGGACCTCTGGTGTAGCTCCCGATGCGGCCACGAAACGTGTGAGGGGTGTGCCGAAATGGGTGCGGGACCTCATGCGAACTACGCATCTGGGACCTTCGGTGGAGCACCCAATGAGGCCACGAAAAGCGTGAGGGGTGTGCCGAAATTGACGCGCGACCGCATTTGAGTTGCGCCACTGAGACCTCTGGTGGAGCTCCCGATGCAGCCACGAAACGTGTGAGGGGTGTGCCGAAATGGGTGCGGGACCGCATGCGATCTGCGCCACTGGGATCTTCGGTGGAGCTACCCATTGGGCCACGAAACGTGTGAGGGATGTGTCGAAATTGTAGACTGACTGATGCGGAGAGCAGAAGTAAGGAGGGGGAGGAGGGGGAGGAGTGGAGGAGGAGGAGGAGGAGGAGGAGATGAGATGAGATGAGATGAGATGAGACGCGGGGCGCTGTCACTTCAAAACGAGGACCGAAGTCAACACAGGATCGTTAGGCAAAAAATCGACGAAGCACGATGAGAGAGCTGCGCGGTCTTGGAAGCCAGGCTCGACTCGCCCAAGAAGCACACCACGCGCAATCCTCGCGGATCCTTCTGGAAACCGACCGACCCCGAGAGACCCGCGCGCCACCGGAAGCCGAACCCGGCCTCCAGACACACGCGCGCAGCTCTCCCGCGCTCGCCTCTGCGTGTGCTCTCGGAGCCGAGCTGCTCGGCCTGCCAACGTCGCGCAGGACCTCTCGGGCGGGCGGCGCGACAGGGCGGCCTCACTTGGAGCTCCTCGCCGATGGGGAAGAAGCCCTGGGGGCGCCGCCGCGCGCGGGGCGGCTCGGGCGGCCCCGCGGGCCTGCGCGCTGCCCTCCTGGCCCCCTCCACACGTGGAGGGCCACATGCGAAGCTTTCCCCCTTCCCCCTCAGAGATCGTGGAGGGTAGGGGTGGGGTTCGCATGTGGCCCCCTGACGTTGTGGATGCCAAGACAGTGGACACCCTAACAGCCCTACCATTGAATTGAAAATGCGCTTCAAATGTCGGAAAAATGTTCTAGACATGTTTTGAACATGTTTTTCACATGCTTACAGCATGCTTAACACATGTTTCAGACATCTGGAAATTGTTTGGCAACGTGATCCCTCTCCATTGATCGTCCTCCACAACCCTAACGCGGCTCACACGTGTGGAGGAGGGGCCCGTGCTCCCGGAGGAGTGCAGACCGCAGGGGGGGGCACCGCGGGCCCCCTCCTGCAGAAGGGAGGGAGGGGGAGAGGCATGGGAGGCAGGAGGGAGCGAGGGTCAAGTCGGGCGTGTCCCTCTACAGAGGGATTTTCGCCGAAAAAAAAAACTCAAAAAATGGTCCCAAATGGTCAAAAGATACGCAAAAAATAGTTCCCTGACGATGTTTTAACTATTTTTGAATACTCCTCCTGTAGAGGGACGGGTCCGGATTAAAGCGAGGGAGGCGGAGGAGGAGGAGAAGTAAGAGAAGAGGGGGACGAAGCGTAAGGCTTCCGTGGGCTTGGACTGGACCTCTGCGTCTTTCGCGTATTTCTCTGAAGATTATGAAGAAACTATTACGGGTTCGTCTGCTTCCGGAGGAGGAATGTCTCTGGGGGGCCCGCGCACTCATATAACATAAAGAAAGAGACAGAGAGAGAGAGAGTGAGAGACAGAAAATCAAACAAATACAATGGATGATAATAAACGAACGTAGCTCATTCGAAGGGAAGCCCCTTCCCTTTTATTCCCTCCCCCAGGGGAGAGGGGTGGGGAGGGGGGAGGGGTTCCACCCGGATATCCGGAGGGGGGGGGAGAGCCCGGGCGGCTCCATTCGGGGGAGGGGAGCCTGGCACCCAAGAGCCTGGGCGGAAGTCCTGCAGCGCGCGGCTTGAGGCGATTCAGAAGGCCCCTAGAGGGCCCGAGACGGTTCAAGATCGCTCCCAAGACGCTGCCAATAAAGATCACCCAAGATAGCCGCAAGGTGGCCCAGGACGGCCTCGAGAAAGCTGAAGCCCAGCAAAATCGCTCAGAAGGGCTCCCATAGGACCTCCAGGAGAGCCTGCAAAGGCCGAGACACGAACTGAGATCACATTTCCCTCTGCGTGGCGCCCGGAGCCTCCAAGTGGGTCCCAAGAGACCTGCGGAAGCCCCCCAAAGAGAAACCCAAGAGGCCCCCAAAAAAACAGCAAGCCCCCAAAGACATCAAATCCGCCGACCCTATCGACGTGTGGAAGACGTGTCCCGAGCTTGTCATCTTGCGTGAGTCGTCGTCGTCGTCGTTGTCGTCGTCTTCCAAGAAGTCTTCCACTGCCCACGAGACCCCCACGTCGGTTCCAAGAGGCACCCGTGACGCCCTGGGCGCCAAGAAGTCCCCAAGAAACACCAGAAGACCCCCAAGAGCCCCACAAGAGGCCCCAAGAGGCCACCAAGAAGCCCAAAAGAAGCCCCAAGAAGCCCCAAGGCGGTCCCCTCCTCCTCCTCCCCCCCTTGCTCCCCCTTCTCGTGCACCTCCTCTGCCTCCTCCTCCTGCTCCTCCCCCTCGTCTTCATCCTCGTTGTCTTCAGGGTCGGCGGCACCGGCCGTAAGGCCTTCGCAATACAATGGATGAGAATAAACAAAAATAACTATACACGGGAGAGGATGGCCAGGAGGAACAGGAGCAGCAGAAGGAGGAGCATGAGGAAGAGGAGAAGGACAAAAAGGAGGAGTGGGGCAGGGGGAAGGAGAAGGTTGGGCAGGGCAGGTGGGGGACACGGGGTGGGTCACAGATCTCCAGCGTCGTGGTTTCGGTTCGTGACGCGGGCAATGCGGACCCCCGAGCTCTCGGCGCCGCTTCTCGGGGACCAGGCTTCGCACTGGATCATCTGCTTGAGGATTGACGGCCCCAGGGGTTCCCGAGACCGGCCGTGCAGAGACCTGCATAAGTGGGTAAGGACGGGCCGCCCCAAATCGATCGAACACGTCGGGGGAGGGGCGATGAGGGGCGGCAGACGGAAGGCGCAGGGAAGAAGCAGCCCAGACATCCGGCGAATTGATGTTCCACTCCCAGCGTTATTGCTCGGGCTCGAAGGCCCAGCATCTGGACCTGGGACCATCACAAATGGATCTGGGACGAAAATCTGCTCCAGGGAAAGGGTCGGAATCTCTGGGTCCGCGCATTGAAAAAAAAACGAAAGTGTATGCATATATATATACATATATATATGTGTGTATCGATATAGAGATGCATACACATAAGCCTGGACAGATGCCCATACATGTGTATGTCAATGTGTGTATGCATCGGAATGTGCATATATATATATATAGATAGATAGATAGATAGATAGATAGATAGATATATAGATATATAGATAGATATGTATGTATATAAACATACACGAAACATGCGTATATACATATACATGTAGACGTATACACATACATGTGCGCATACATATACAGATACGCATACTATATGAAAATACATAAACATATACACATACACATGCATAGACATATACCTATATAATATTACAAACACAGATTTAACATGAATACACGTATGCATGTAAGCCTATACATATAAATACACCTTTACATATGCATATATATACACATACATCTGCATATACATTTACATATACATATACATATACATATACATATACATATACATATACCTATACGTATACATATACATAAACATGTGCATATGCACATGCATCTGCATATGCATATACATATGCATATACACGTACATATGAAGATGTCTATACTTATGTACGTAACCAAATACACATACACACACATACATGTACATATACATATGCATATATCGACCCATTTACATATACATATGCAAACATAAATACATATGCATACACGTATTCCTAAACATATGCATATACATATACACATACATATACATATACATATACATGCGCATATATATATATATACACATACATATACATATATATATGTATATTTATATATATATATATATATATTAGTGTGCGCCGCTGGATCTCCCCAGAGGGGGGGGGTTAGGACCCCCCCCCCCCCCCCCTATTCCCGATCGTCTCGGGGAACCCCAACCCAGCACCCCCCTTCCCCGATTGCGCCGTCGTCGGGAGCCCCCCCCAACTCCCGCCTTTCCCGATCCGTCGTGGGGAACCCCCCCCCCTCCCCCCCTTTCAAAATGGGCGGGTGGGCGTCCCGACCCCCCCCCCTTCGCCACGCCGCACCGGACTCCGGAACCCGGGCCCGCCACCTACCCCTAAGTTAGTCCTTACCGTAACCCAAACCCCTAATCCGAACCCCAACCACTAACCCCAGCCCCGAAGAGTACCCACTACTCATTACTCATTAGCCACTACTGACTACTCGCTGTTCGCTACGCACTTCTCACTACCCCCGACTCACTACTCACGACTCACTACTCACTACCCACTACTCACTACCCACCACCCACTACTCGCTACTCACTACTCCGTACTCACTACTCCCCCCTCCCTACTCACTACTCACTACTCACTCCTCACTACCCACTACTCAATCCTCACTACTCACTAACCACTACTCACTATTCCCTATTCACTACTACTAATCACTACTCATTACCCACTACCCACTATCCACTACTCATTACTCACTACTAACTACTCATTGCCCACAAAACACGATTCACTACCCACTACTCGCTACTCGCTACTCCCTACTCCCTCCACAATACTGACTACTGACTACACAGTACTCAATACTCACTACTCTTTACTCCCATACTCGCTTTTCAATACTTACTACTCACTCCCCGCTGCTCACTATTCACTACTCACTACTTACTACTCCCTACTCACTAGTCGCCACATCGTCTCTAGTCACGAGTCACAACTCACCAGTCACTAGCCACTAGTCACTTCCCACTACCCACTACTCACCAATCGCTACTCACTACCAACTATTCGCTACCCACATCTTACTACTCACTGCTGATTACTCCCTACTCCCTACTCACTACTCACTACTCACTACTTGCCTACCCACTACTCACCACTGACTACGCTCTACTCACTACTCACTACTCACTTCGCCCTGCTCGCTCCTCACTAGTCACTACTCGCTACTCCCTACTCGCTACTCACTACTCACTACCCACTGCCACTACCCACTACTCTCTATTCATCATTATTCATTACTCACTACTCACTACGCACTCCGTACTACTCAGTACTCACTACTCACTACTCACTACTCACTACTCACTACTCGCTACACACTACTCACTACGCACTACTCACTACTCACTACCCACTACTCACTACTCACTACTCACTACTCACTACGCACTACGCACTACCCACTACTCATTACTCACTAATCACTACTCGCCACCCACTACTCACGACCCACTACTCACTACCGACTATTCATTACTCCCTACTCCCTACTCAGTACTCACTACTCGCTACTCGCTATTCACTACTCACTACTCACTACTCACTACTCGCCACTCACTACTCACTTATCATTACACACTACTCACTATTCACTACTTACCACTCCCCACTCCCTACTCCATACTCCCTGCTCGCCACTCACTACCCACTACTCACTACCCAATACTCACTACTCACTACGCACTAACTCACTACTCACTACTCACCACTCCCTACTCCCAACTCCGTATTCCCTGCACGAGGGGGGTGGGTCCGACCCCCCCCCCTTTCCAGCGCCAAGGGGGGGAGTGGGGGGGGGTCCTGGGTCTGACGCCCCCCCCACCCCTCAAGGGAGGGGGGGAGGTTCCGTGAACCCCCCCCCCTTAAGGGGGGGAGGGGGGGCGGGGTTCCGGACCCCCCCCCCCTCCTTGAAGGGGGGGAGGGGGGGGGGTTCTGGACCCCCCCCCTTAGTGTATTCAGGGAGATCCACTGACGCACTTTCATACATATACGTGATCCGCGGAGCGCCAGGAAGCGAAGAGCCCGAAGCGGGATCAACCAGCATCGGATCGGGGAATCGGATCGAATCGACCTGTCAATCGGAATTATCCACATCGGCATGGGGTCGGAACCGGATCGGATCCACCGCGCCAAGATGCACAACAGCGCAGCGCAAGCATCGGGACGAAACCGAATATTCGGTAGCAACTCATGGGAGCCTCCCGTACCATCTTGTCGGCTCTGGCGAATCGACGCTAAGTCTACGCTAAATCGACGCTAATCGACGCTAGCCGACGCGAAATCGGCGCTATCTCATCGAATCCCAATAGCTAGTCGACACCAATCGACGCAAAAGACAGAACTACGAGAACAAGGCTCCAAAGATTTGCCACTGAACGAGTCGTGTCGAGCTGGTCAAAAATCGACAGCGATGCGGATCGGACCGGATCGACGTGGGCCTTGCAAATGGGGCGGGGGCAGCGCCGACCCACGCAGGACATCCCCGCGGGCCCTGCGGGAGCTCGTGCCCGTGAAGCGTGCTGCCAGTCAAGACGAGGGGCAGAAGTGATGGGCCAACTGTCCACCACCGCTGCCATAGGTAGGACAGGGGCGAAGGGAGGAGGGGGAGGAGGGGAGGTCCTCCTCCTCCTCCTCCTCCTCCTCCTCCTCCTCCTCCTCCTCCTCCTCCGCCTCCCTATGGTGGTGGTAGTGGCAAATCGGCCCATCACGAAAGGGGGGGGACGCGGGGCGCGACAAGCCGCCCCCGACGGCGCCGCGGAGAGGGGGCACCAGACGATCACCCCGCCATCGGGCTGGGAAGAAGAGGAGGAGCGGGAGAAGGAGGAGGAGGAGGAGGAGGAAAGGGAGGAAATGGAGGAGGAGGAGGAGGAGGAGGAGGGGGGAAGGGGCGCAACCAATGGCTCAAGTATGGATGACGCAATCAACCAATTGCGCATCGCCTGAAGGACCCCCAACAGGGCCCGCAGAATTCCAGACCTGTGATTTGCCTGCGGTCTTGAATGATTTCCGCATTCTCGCCTTTATGGGTTCCTATCAGCTCAAGAAGGCTCTCCAATGGCCTCAAGACGGCCCAAGAGGCAATGTGGTCCCAAGACGGCTCAAGAGGACCCCATGATGGCCCAACAAGCCTCCAAGAAAGTCCAAGAAGCCTCTGGAGAGACTCGGTGCCCTTAAAAGACCCTTCGAAGGCCCGAAACGGCACCAAGACGGTCCCGCGACGACTCAAGACACTCCACGTACGGCCAAGAGGGCCTCACGTCAGCACAAGAGAGCCCCAAGACGGCGAAAGAGAGCCCCACGACGCCACAGGAGGACCCCAAGAGGGCCCGAAGAGGGTCCCAAGGGACGGCCTCAAATGCCCTCTCGGACAGTCGCCACACAGAATACGGGGTGCCACAAGCAGCTGGAGACATGCGCGAGGCAGTACCAGGCGAGAGCTGCTGCTGTAGTCCGGGGCCGAACAGCCCACTTCGAATACCTTCCGGAAAACGACACGGTGCGACCCTCGAGGGCCACGCTCTGCCTGCGAGAAACAAGCGCTGGCCCGGCTGGGAGGGGATCGTGATTCGGGTCGGGCGGAAGGGGGGGGATAGCCAAGGGGGGGTTTGAGAATCAGCTCGCGTAGCTGATTTTCCCGGCGCCTCCCAGCGCCGGAGGCGGCCATGTATCGAGAAATGTGCCCCTCGGCGGGGCCGAAACCAGCTACGTGCAGCAAATATCGTAACCCCCCCTTTCCCAATCCCCCCCTTTCGCCTGGCCCGATTGCTGCTTCCGCACCCTGCACTCACGGCGCCCGGCCCCCCTTGGGGGCTCCCGCCTGCGAAAAACTGTCGCGCGCCTCGTGCTCCGCGTGCGGCTGTGGCCACGTGGCCCGCACTCGCTTTCGAAAATCTCGGCGGGGGGTCATTGGAGGACGTTGGGGATATCAACACGGATCTATGTATATACATGTATATATATATATATATATAGATAGATGGATATGTTGAGATATATATATATATATACACAGATGCAAATGCTTATACATAGATAGATGTACTTATATATATATATATATATATATGTATAGATATATAGAGAGAGAGAGAGGCCACGACGCTCCCCATGCACCCCGGCAGCGCCCTCAGACGACGCCCGCACGGACGAGCGCACGGTCGCCGCCGCCCCGGGGCCGGAGGAGAGGCGCCCCGCCTGCTGAAACCACTCCCGCATCGTGTCCGCCGGAAACGGGCCGAACTCCTCGAGAGAGAGGAGCGGGCGGCGGCGCGCGCGGCGGTGCACAGGCAGCGGGCACTGCCCGCGAAGCCGACGCCATCGGCGCCAGCATCGCTGTCGGCATCGTCGTCGGCGTCGGGGGGGAGCGGGGAGGGATTACCAAGCTCGCTGTAGGCTTCAAGGGACCTGAACCCATCTTTGAGGATTAAGCGGCCGGCGGAGAAATACTGGTGCCTGCGATTTTGCAGGAGAGCCCGAATCCAGTATTCGGCCAAGAACAGGACCCATCCTCAAAATCGGAGGCATGGCAGAAAGCTATGCGCAACCCAACACAGAGGGAGCCGCCCCCGAACGGTGGCCAGCCCTCGGACGCCGCGCAGGCATGCACGAGCGGGTCACCTAGGGGGACCGACTCACGACTGGACCCGCGGCCCGTGCTACTGACTTTATCTGTGGAGCCCCTTTGGGAACAACATCCAAGGGGATACAGTCGGGGCGCTGACCTAAGGAACCCGAAATAAGGAACGAGGCACCTTTTTTCCATAAGTTAAACTTCGATTCCCCATCGAACACCTAAGGACAACCTAAGGACAACCTAAGGCAAGCTGCGAAACAATCAAGGAGCACGGAGCCCCTCCCCAAAGAAAAAGGTTCCATCTTCGGCGCCCAGACTGTAGGTGGAGATTTTGATTTGCATATGTAGCAAAAGTGGTGGCTCTGAAGCGGCCTGGGATGATGCCCTGGGCCACCAAAAAAACACTAGACGCCCACTACCCTGAAGGCTCCCGTGCTCCGACGGTGTCTCTCCCCCACTCCCTCTCTGGAGCGGCTCCTTTCATGGCCTCTCTCACGATGAGGCTGCTCACTCCGTGCCACGCCAGCCGTCTGACAGAGGAAGATAAAAATCGCCACAAGCACAAACTTCTGGCGCTCCGCACGGATTTCTTGAAGCCGCGCTGGAGGCGCCGCCTGGGGGGGGCCCAGCGCGGATCCAAGAAATCTGCGCGAAGCGCCCAAAGTTTATGCCTGTGGCAGTTGTTCTTCTTCGGTGTTGAGCCCCTCCTCCTCGATCTGATCCACGGAGGCGCGCCTCCCGCCGCTCGAGAGGGGGCCCCCTTTGAGGCTCTGCCTCTCTGGAGCGGTTCCTCTCCTGGCCTCTCTAGCGATGAGGCTGCGCACTCCGTGCCGCGCCTGCCTTGGGATAGAAGAAAAAGCGCCATAAACATAAACTGTTTGCGCTCTGCGCGGATGTTCGAGCCCCTCCTCCTCGATCTGAGCATCGTTTCCCCGACCCCCCTCCCCAGCGGCGTGGCCTCTGGGCTCCGATCCCGCCGAAAAGGCCCCCCCCGGATGGGGAATGTTTCGGCCGCTCCCCTCGGGCTTCGAGGGGGGCGCATTCCCCAACTGGGGTGGTATAATTTGGCGGCGATGCCGAAGGGGACGAGGATGGGGACGGGGGTCGGATAAACGACACTGAGTTCCTCCGCCCCGGGATGCTCGGGCCCCGCCGCCCAACGGAGGCTTCCGGCCTCGGGGGCCTCTCGCGGGGCCCCCGGGGCCGTCCAAGAGCGACTCGGGATGAGAAGCCGACCGCGGGGAACAAACAGGTCGAGACCTCCGGGGCCACCGCCTCGACAAAAAACAGCACAGAGGGTCTCCGGGCGTGTTCGCGAGCGGCGAAGGCATCCGCACCCTGGGGTTGGTTCCACGCTGCTGACGATCAGATCCCAGGAGGCGCGCCGCCCGCCGCTCGCGAGGGCCCCCCCCCCCTGGGGGGGGGGGGGGCGCTTGGGCCGACGGGCTGCACCGCCCTTCGAGGGGCACTCTCTGGGCCTGCGGGGGCGCGCTCTGCTGGCCGCTCCCTGGGGGGCCCCCGCCCCTCCGGAGGCTGCTCGTCGCCGCGGCTGGTCGACTCCGCCCCGGAAGCACAGCCGCCGGGCGCGTCCCCCATGCAGGAGGCGCGCCGCCTGCCGGCCGAGGGAGGGCCCCCTTCTGGGGAGGGGGGGGGGGCGGCGCGGGGCTGACGGGCCGGCACCGCCCCTCCGAGGGGCCCTTTTGGGGGCCTGCGGGCGCTGGCCGCTCCGCTCTGAGGGGCCCCATGCCCCCTCCAGAGGCGGCGCGTCGCCGCAGCGGTCGATCCGCCCCCGAAGGCACATAGCCTTCAGAATCAGATCTTCAAAAAAAAAACATGAAACAGAGTTACATCAGAGTTAAAGAAACTTAAATCAGAGTTAAACCAGAGTTAAACAAAGCTAAACAGAGTCGAATCAAAAGCATAGCCTTCAGACCAGAGCTAAATCAGAGTTCAAAAAGTCCGAGATCAAAACAGAGTTCCGGGCCAGAGTTGCGGGCCAGAGTTGAATCAGAGCTGAATCGGAGTATTATCCGAGTTGTTGTTGAGCTTAGCTTTTGAGGCCATTTTTCCACCAGAATACACACTGAAGCATCGCCTTCGGTCGGGCGTCTCCCACATACAGGCGGATTTCGGACGAAGAAGAAAAAACAAATGCAACTAACATACGCAAGTTTAGTCAAGAATAATAAAAAAAAATCGCCCCCAGACGATGCTTTGACTATTTTTGAATACTCCTCCTGTAGACGGACACGCCCGACTAAAGCATAGCCGGAGCGCACCACTCGAAAGCCAACCGAGCCTGCACTTACAGCCGGCCCGTACCACAAGGATGCGCGGTAAGGACGCAGGGG
>CAUYUJ010007106.1:0-15000 GCA_963575745.1 Prorocentrum cordatum
CCTCCTCCTCCTCCTCCTCCTCCTCCCCCTCCTCCCCCTCCCCCTCCTCCCCCTGGTGGGCGCCCATCGCCGCCTCCCCTGGGAGGCAACTACTGGGAGGTTTTTGCGTCGGAAGGATCAAAAAAGGATTAAGCCCCATTGGGGGGCTCTTGCGTCGGAGTGGGCCTCGGATTATAAGCCCGATCAAGCGGGATGAAGCGGGAGTAAGCCGGATCAATCGGAATTAAGCGGGATTCAGCCGGATTCCGGACCAGGGCAAAATCAGAATTTGACCTCCCAGGAGTTGCATCCGAACCTCCCGTTCCCAGGTCACCTGCCGTCCCAGCCAGAGCCGCGCGCATAGGAGCCTCTCTTCTGGGCCGCGTCACGCTCCTCTCCAGCCTTGCGGTGGGCGCTGGTCGTGGTGAGCTCATCCTCGTGGTCGTCGTGCACATTGGGGACGACGCGCGCATTGCCACGAAGCTGATCCGAGCCAAGCAAGACCGACGCGTCCGCGTTGGCTGCGTCCGCGGCGGGCGCCAGGCTGTCGATAACGCTCCTCGTGGGCCTGCACCGCCTGCGCAAACACCCCCCCGCATGCGAGGTTTGCCACCGTGCACCACCAAGGGGTAGGGGAAGGCTTCTCAAAAGGCGTTTGCCTCTTAGAAGCTTAGAAGGCGCCGATCGCCCTTCTAAGAAGCCAGGGGCGCGCCGCTTCTTAGAAGCTTCCCAGCAACTTCCTCGAAGCAAACAGCTTCTTAGAAGCAAGCCACGTGCCACGTGCTTCTTACAAACACGCCAGGAACTGCTTGAAAGAAACATCCACAAGAAGGCGGGGGGGTGCTTCTAAGAAACCTCCCCCCCTCCCCCATACCCCCCTCTGCGAGTGGCCGGGCTGGGTCCCGGATAGCCACCTTGAATGGCGACGCGTCCAAGGTGCCGTCCTCGGGTCCCTCACGGATCAATCCGGGAACGGGTCCGCGGTCATGACCCGCGCCGCCGTGCGGAGGCCGATGTGCCTTTTTTGCCCTGCAGGTCGTGGCCCACGGGTCGGATCCTGACGTCCTGCACCGGGGCGCCAGCCCCTGCCACGGGAGCAGCCGCAGCCGCGGCTGGCAACGCTGGGCCCGCCGCTGGAGGCAGGGGTGCGGGGGCGCAGGGCGCGGGCGCCGCGGCAGCCGCGCCAGCTGGGGGCCGCGCCGCGGCGGCGGCCGCGTCCGCTGGGGGCGAACTGCGCCGCGCCACGCCCGCTGGGGGCAGCGCCCGCGCTGCCACCACGCTGGCGCCCCCGCCCGCGGCTCCGGTGGCAGCTCCTGCCACGACCGGCGCGTCTACCCAAGCGGGCAGAGCAGGGCGCCGGCAGCGGGCGGGCGCGCTCGGCACGGCCACCACGGGGCACAGCCGCAACCAAGGCGCGAGCGGCACGCCGCGCCGAGCGGCGGTGCGCACCACCTGCCCGCCCCCCCCCCCCGCGCGGGCACGCCGCGGAAGCCCTGCACGCGAGCGCTCGCGACAGCGGCTGGGTAGGGGGGGGCATGCGGCCGCCGTCGCACGGCAGCCAGCACTTCACGTCCGCCCCTAGGGGGCCACATGCGAACCCTACCCCTGCCCCCGACGATTCCTGAGGGGGAGGGTGGGGTTCACTTCGCTCGGGAGCTCCCGAACGAAGTGAGCCCCACCCTCCCCCTCAGAAATCGTGGGGGGTCAGGGGCAGGGTGCGCGTGTGGCCCCCTATTCACGTCCGCCCCGCCGAACGGCTGCTCCTCGCAGCTGTCCGTCGTCGTTGGGCGTGCGCCCCTGCCGCGGGCAGCTCCCGCGGCGGTGGCGACTGGGCAGACGAGCCGACTGGGCAGGCGGGCCGAGGCTCGCGCCGGGGCTCGCACGCCTGGCGCGGCGTGCAGGCGGGGCCAATGCGGCCTCCCAGCCACGCGCGGACACGAGAGGAAAGCCCGTGGGGCCCCCAAAGTGGAGCACGGTCGGCCGCAGAGCGGTGCGGCCGCACCGCGTTCCCTCCTCGCTGCACGGTGTAGGTGTTCCAGTCATGACAAAACAGAGGAAGGAAATGGATAGAGAAAAGGTGATATATATATATATATAGAGAGAGAGAGAGAGAGAGAGAGAGAGAACAAAAAAAACAAAGAGAAAGAGAAAGAAACAAAATAACCGTAGGACCCCGCAGTTGCGGATAAGAGAGAGTGGGGGTGGGGGCGACGGGTACGGCGGCAGTCTGCGATGCTTTGAAGATGCCCGCCGCAGGCGCATAATTTCTCAAGCTGTAAAACAAGCTTGCCGCAAGCACCGATTTTTTGTTAAAGCAATGTGGGTGGGTCGCGGGTGGGTCGCGGGTGGGTGGCGGGGTGGGTCGCGGGTGGGTCGCGGGGTGGGTCGCGGGTGGGTCGTGGGTGGGACGACGACTACAACAGCAACAACAACAACAACAGCAGCAGCAACAACAACAGCAGCCGCAGCAACAATAGCAACAATAACAACAGCAACAGCAAACGCAGCAACAACAACAGCAGCAACAACAGCAACAACAGCAACAACAACAACAACAACGCAACAAACATAATCCTCACCACGGATTCTCACTTTAGCCACGCACCCAGGGACAATGAATGACCGTTCGGCCCCCTCACTCTGATCATTGGCCTGGCGAAAAACCCAACCATATGCAGTTGTGAATACCTTCGGCGTATGCACCGCATTCGCAGGAGTTCTCTATGGAGCCACCTAGCGAGTGAGGGGTGTGCCAAACATTGTGCGATGAGCGCATGCGAAAACAGCCACTGGGGCCGTCGGTGAAATTCCCGATGGGGCCACGAAGCGTGTGAGGGGTATTCCAAACTTGGGTGCGGTGGGCGCATGCGAGCGCAGCCACTGGGACCGTCGGTGGATCTCCCTATGGGGCCACGAAGCACGCGAAAGCAACCAGTGGGGTTGTCGGTGGCGCTCCTTATCTGGCCGCGCAACGTGTGAGGGGCATGCCACAATGAGTGCGGTGTGCGCGTGCAGCCACTGGGGCCGTCGGTGGAGCTCCCTGTGGGACCATGAAACGTGGGAGGGGTGTGCCGAAATAGGTGTGGTGGCGCATGCTGGCGCAGCCACTGGCGCCGTCGATGGAGCTCACGATATGGCCACGAAACGGGCGAAGGTGTGCCAAAATGTGTGCGGCGGGCGCGTGCAGAGGCAGCCACTGGCGCCTTAGATGGAGCTCTTGTAGGGCCACGAAAAGTGTGAGGGGTGTGTCAAAAATTGCGCGGCGGGCGCATGCGAACGCAACCGCTGGAGCATTCGGCGGAGCTGCCTATGGGGCCACGGAGCGTGTGAGGGGTGTGCCGAAGAAGGTGCGGTGGGCGCATGCGAACGAAGCCACTGGAGCCTTCGGCGGAGCTGCCTATGGGGCCACGACCACGAAACGTGCGATGGGTGTGCCAATATGGGCACGGTGGGCGTATGCGAACGCAGCCACTCGGGCCTTCGGATGGGTGCGCCGAAATGGGCGCGGTGGGCGCATGCGAACGCAGCCACTTGGGCCGTCGGTGGAGCTCCCTGTATGGGCACGAAGCGTGTGAGGGGTGTGCCGAAGCTGATGGCGATGGTGGTGGTGATGACGGCGATGGTGATGACGATGATGGTGATGATAACGGCCATGATGATGATGATGATGATGATGATGATGATGATGATGATGATGATGATGATGATGATGATGATGATGATGATGATGGTGATAATGATGATGATGACGGTGATGACGATGATGATGATGATGATGATGATGATGATGATGATGATGATGATGATGATGATGATGATGATGATGATGATGATGATGGTGATGCCGATGATGATGATAATGATGATGATGACGATGATGATGATGATGATGCTGATGATGCTGCTGATGATGATGATGATAATGATGATGATGCTGCTGATGATGATGCTGATGATGGAGAAGAGAGGAGGAGGGTGAGAGGAAGGAAGGAATGAAGGAAGGAAGGAAGGAAGGGAGGAAGGAAGGAGTGACCGGGGCGCTGTCTCTTCGAAAGACCCAAAGCCACATAATGTTTGGGACAAAAAAGAGAGGGAGAGAGAGTGAGAGAGATAGAGAGAACCAGAGAGAGAGAGAGAAAAAACAAAAAAAACAAAAAAAACATGAGAGAAGGGAGAGAGAGAGAGAGAGAGAGAGAGGGGCTCATCCTCATTCTGAGCTGTTTTCTGCAACCCTCGGACCCGCGGAGGAGGAGGATGAGGAGGAGGAGGAGGGAGGAGGGAGGAGGAAGAGGGAGGAGGGAGGAGGAGGAGGAGGAGGAGGCAGAGGAGGAGGAGAAGGAGGGGAGGGGAGGAGGAGGAGGAGGATCAGGAGGAGGTGGAGGTGGAGGGGGGGAGGGAGGAGGAGGAGGAGGAGGAGGAGGAAGAGGAAGAGGAGGGGAGAAGGTGGAGAGAGGAGGAGGAGGAGGAGGAGGACGAGGAGGATCAGGAGGAGGGAGGTGGAGGGGCGGAGAGGACGAGGAGGAGAAGGAGGAGGAGGAGGAGGAGAAGAGGGAGGGAGGAGGGAGGAGGAGGAGGAGGAGGAGGAGGAGGAGGAGGAGGAGGAGGAGGAGGAGGAGGAGGAGGAGGAGGTGCCTTTCGGGCCCTCGCTCGGGCCTCCGGCGGCCGCTCGGGACGCTGCGGGCAGCCCTGAGACCCTCGAGGCTCGAACCTCCGCCTCGATCTCGCTCGACACGCTGGGGGCCTGCGGACGTGTTCGTCGGAGGCGAGCCGCTTGAGACAACGGCGGCCCTCCCGCCTGGCCTGCATCGGCTCAGGATCGGTCCGGGCGCCCCCGGCCTTCTCGGAGCATCCTGGAGCGCGCTCCGAGAACGTTCCGGAGAGCGCTGGAGCGTTTTATCCCTGTGCCCCGCCCGACGACTGGACAGACATGCGATGACTTGATTTGTGCAGCACGGCTTCCCCAGAAATTCCCAGTCTTTCCCCTGGGCCAACTTCTCATCCTGTGAGCCTTTTCCAGCGGCCCCGGGGCCCGGAAAGGGCCCCAAGAGGCCTCATTCAGACAAAACCCGTCCGACCTGATATCTTCTCAGACCGCGAGCATTGCGGGCAAGATTTGTATCCACTGCGTCTTGGAGTTTCGGGCTCCACCATTCCTCAGGGTAGCTAGAGGCGCAGTGGACGTGGACTACAATCTTGCCCCCAGCGGCTAGACTTTACTCCATATCCAGTGCACCTCGCCCTCTGGGCGCTTCTTCCCAGAAAGTCCATGATGCAACGGACATGGACGTAGATCTTGCCCGCCACCTTCTCCGGGCGCGAGCACATCTGGGCCCCCAGTCGGGCCCACAGCCAGCCGCTCGGCGGCAGCCCGGCGTCGGGGACCGCGGGGAGCCCGCGGGGGGCGGGGGGAGGCGCTGGCCTGCGCGGGGCGCTGGCCTGCGCGGGGCGCGGGCGCGGGCGCGGGGCAAGAAGGGTCGCGCAAGACGGAAGGCAGGGGGGATAGCGGCGAGGATGTCGGAATCCTCCTGCTCCCCCAGACATGCTCGCGTCCTGCAAGAGTCTGAACAGGAGGTTCCTGGCCGTTTGGGGCCTCCATGGGGGCCTTCCCGGGCCCCGTGATCGACAAACAAGCAATTAGTGTGAGGCGATCTCACACAACAGCGATTTTCAGTGGGGGATTCGCAGAGCGGCACTGTGCGACCGAGACAGCAAAGCAGGAAAGCAGGGTAAACAGTAAAAGCGTTGTACAGCTGGTGTTTCAAGAAGGGCACAGCAAGCCTGTGACTGTCGCTACTGGTCCAGATCTCCCCACACCCAGAATATTATTGTCACATCCTTGACATAAGGATTGTTACTGTGGGGATCGTTCAACAAGACGTTCAGTATGGGCTGTCTGCAATTGCAATGGCCTCCACACTTAGGATCCTTTTGTAGCAGCCTTTGCAATGGGAGGTATTTTGCCCAGATCCCCGAAAGAACCCCACACAAAGACACCTCTGGTAAAGGCTGCAACAAACGACATGCGGATATCTGCACACACACACACACACAAAAAGACACCTCTGGTAAAGACACCACACGTGGAGATCTGCACCATACGACAGTCACAGGTTGACCCAGTTGTTTTGCTTCCACCAGGAAACGCCACAAAGTATGTTCCTGTGCTTCATGTTGTTCCTGTGTTCCTCCTTGGCTTGCTCTCGCACGGAGCCGCCAGTGCGGATCTCCCTCTGTGATGCTTTTCTTTGCAATATCTTGGCAGCAGAACTTCTGATATAGCGATCGTGCAAACATGATATCCCGCACTTGAACTCGCCTTACAATGAATCCCCGCACAAGGAATCCTTAGGCGAAGGCTTGTACACACAGATTTGCACTGTGGGGGACAACGCCATAAACAAAAAGGCAACCATAAAGGTCTTCATAGCTGTTCCTCTTTCTCCGTACAGCGCAAACGAGTTTACCAGTGTTTCAATGTTGTCCAGATTTCCTACCTTGCGTTCTCTGTCGAACGGCGCCGCCGCTGCGGATCTCTCACACTTCAAACCCTGATTACACGATCGTCACACAGAGTCCTGTCGTGGCGATCTTGCATCCACGATTTGAAGTGCTGGGGTTCGGCAGAAACGAAAGGAACCCATTCGCAAAAGCTGCCGCAACGGGATTTCAAGCGTGGAGGCCGTTGCAAGTGCCCCGTGCACAAAATCCTGTTGAGAGACCTCCACACACGGAATATGGATTGCAATGGCTGCGACACGACTGTTCCTTGGTTCGGAGGTCTGCATCATTAAAGGGGCGACAATCACACAATTGTCGTCCTGTCATATCTTCACATGCGGAAGCCGTGTGTTTTGCACTGCTCTCTGGTCATTCCGTTTTCCTCTCTAGCTTTCTCGGCCGCACGGCGACGCCACTGCGGGCGTCCCACCCACTACCACTGCACTTGTATTAACATCGCAACGCAAGGATTTCCCTTTTACAAAGGCTGCTACACAAGGATTTGAAGTGTGGAGGCCGCTGCAGAATTTCTGTTGGTGTTTTTTTTGTTGTTTTCTCTGTCTCTCTCTCTCTCTCTCACACACACGCACTTGAAATCAACCGTGTATAGTCGCCATAACAAGAATACACGCTGCAAAGGTTGGCACAAACCAAGTACCGTGCAAAACTGCCCTAGATGGAATTCTTGTGTAAGGCCGTTCGTAAGAAACTATTACGTAAGGCCGCAGCAGGATCATCGCAAGTATACGAACAACACATGATTGGCTGGTTGTTACCGCACAAACGCAGGGTCTAGCAGAGGGGAACCCTCTCTTCTGCTGCGGGTTGGGAGGGCTCCCTCCGATGAGGGGTGAACACCACAAGCCGTCGCCCCAGAGTGCGCACGACAGGCCAGCACACCTGCGCTCACGGTGTGGCTGAACCGACTCCAGCACCGACCCCCCATACTTTGGCCTGCGCGCTCGCGGCGCCCCAGCTTCCTGACCTTGGGGAAAGGGGGCGCCCCGGTCCCAAAAAGAGTAAGGCAGAGAACGTGGAGGCGCGTTCGCCACAATCTCTTCTTAAGGCGCCCTGGTCACCTCAAGAATTCGGATGTCCGCGGCGTGCCCTCTGTTGTCCAAGTTGTGATCAGATTAAAACGGGGGATGGAAGGGGGGAAGGGATGAAGGGAAGGGGGAAGGGAGGGGGAAGGGGGAAGCGGGAGGGGAAGGGGGAGCGGGGAGGGGGAAGGGGGAAGGGGGAGGGAAGGGGGAATGGAGGGAGGGAGGAAAGGGGAAGCAAGGGGGATGGGGTGCACGGAGAGCAGGGGCGGGGATGGGGGAGCGCGGGCGAGGCAGGGAGGGGGTCCTTCTGCTCCTGCTCCTCCTGCTGCTGCTCCGCCTGCGCCTCCACCTCCAACTGCTCTCTCCTCTGCTCTTCCTCCTCCTCCTCCTCCTCCTCCTCCTCCTCCTCCTCCTTTATTTTCTCTCCTTCCTCCTCCCTCCTCCCCCCTCCCTCCTCAGGCCCCCGCCGTCCCTTCGTCCCTCCCTCCCTCCCTTCCCTCTCCGGGAGGGATCAGGGTCCGAGAGTCGATGCTCTCTGGGGTGCTCCTGGCCCTTTCGGGGGGCCGCGACTGGGGGAGGGGGGGGGGAACGTGTGACGGCAGAGCAGTGGCAGGAAGCTGGCGTGCGGGAAGCCAGCGGAAAAAAACACTGGACAAAACACACAAACACACACACACACACCGCACGCACACACAGTGAACACAACACATACACGAAGTGTGTTTCTCTCCCCACACACACACACGATGTGTGTGTGTGTGTTTGTGTGTGTGTGCGTGCGTGCGTGCGTGCGTGCGTGCGTGCGTGTGTGTGTTGTGTGTGTGTGTGTGTGTGTGTGCGTGTGTGCGTGTGTGCGTGTGTGCGTGTGTGCGTGCGTGTTCTTGTGTGCGTCGGTGCGCGCGTGTTCTTTTTCCACCGTGCGTTGTTGCTCCGCAGAAAAGTCGGCCGCTGGCCCTGCGCCCTCGGGCCCGGCTCCTCCGGCTTCGGGCCCTCGGCGCCGAGCCGCGAGAGGGGGGCGACCGACGCGGGCCCGCGCCCTCGCGGCCTCGCGGGCCCCGGGAGCCCCTGGGCCCCGCGACCCCGCGAGTGCGGGGCGCCTCTTCGCGGATGCCCCGCGCGGAACGCCTCGGTGCGACAGCGTGTCCGCGGGATCGCGCCCCGGAATCCAGACCGCGAGGGCGTGAGTATGGATACAGGGTAGGTTTTAATACATAGGATCTTTGAACATATACGAATTTTAATTCATGATTCATGTATGAATGAAGCTATGCATGAACTCATCGTTGTTTCGAATGCACAATCCCTGTATTGTTGATACATGATCCGCACGCGGAGCATGTATTAAAAACGGCACTGTACGTTCGCCGCTCGTGAGAGCTGGCCGTCCGGGGCGGACTGGCAGCAACCTGGGCCTCGGGCCCCTGCGCATTGGCGTCTGATTCAGAGCGTCTTCCGACCGCTCGGTTCCGTCCCTGACCCGAGCTCATCACGTGCGTCCCCCCTCCACCTCCACCTCGACGATCGAAGGATGACATGTGTTGCACGCCTTGGGAAGGTTCTGGGCTTCTGGGGAAGGCCTCGAGAGGTCTCCTGAGACCGCTGGACTGGGGACCTCTGGAGAAGGCTTATCGGAGGCGGTCAGGGGCAGGGGGGAGGTGTGGTGGACGAGGGACACGGGGAGGAGGAGATCATACCCATCCAGCGAACAGCACGTGCACACGGCCTGTGTAACGCAGAGGGGCATGCGGGAGTGCTGTACGTGAAGGGGTGGAGCCAAGACCGAGCGAGTGGAGAATGCCACGCGGCCCGTAGCTCAACCATCCCAGGTGATGGGCAGCTCTTATTCGGAACTCTACATGCCTTATGCTCCTATGGAAGATTTGGGGCGAACCTCTCCTGGTTCGCGGCCGTCAGCCAAGCTCGCTCCTGCCGCCTCACTGCGCCCCTCGACTCGAGGAGCTCCACCATGGCGACGTAACTCTGACTGCCGTGCTTGTCAGTGAACATGCCGTCTGTTAGCGCACTGTCGATGCAGTAGTCCAGAGGAGTGAGGCCATTGCATTCCTCGATGTTTACGTCGTGCCCCTTCTCGAGCAGGAGGGCGGCGATGTCCACCTTGTGCTTCAGGGCGGCCATGTGCAGTCCTGTGAAGCCGTTGGCGTTGCCTTGGTGGACGTCTCTCACCTCGCACGACGTTGTTTTCCCAACCAAGCTGTGGTGTTGAGTCCTCGTCGGTCCTCCGCAGGTCCATGTCGGAACACCCCTCACACGCTTCGTGGCCCCGTACGGATCTCAACCGAAGGCCCCAAGGGCAACGCCCGCATTGCACCACCGCATCCGTTTCGGCACACCCCTGCAGATGTTTCGCGGGAGCTCCGTCGAAGGCCCCAGTGGCAGCGCCCGCATGGCAGTGCCGCGCCCATTTCGGAACACCCTCCACACGTTTCGTGGCACCATAGGGAGCTCAACCGAAGGCCCCAGTGACAGCGCGCGCATGGAACCACTGCTCCCGTTTCGACACACCCCTTACACGCATCGTGGCCCCATAGGGAGCTCAACCTAAGACCACAATGGCAGCGCCCGCGTTGCACCACCGCACCCGCTTTGGCACACCCAGACGTTTTGTGGCCCCATAGGGAGCTCTACCTAAAGCCCCACTGGCACCGCCTGCATGGCACCACCGCGCCAGTTTCGGCATATACACACTCTCACACACACACACACGAACACACACACACAAGCAAACACACACACACACAACACGCACACACACACAACACACATACACATACACACACGCACACGGACACGCACACGCACATGCACACATTCACATTCACAGTCGCAGTCACATTCAAATCCACATTTACACACGCTTACTTCACATGTTTCGTGGCCATGGAGCTCCACCGAAGACCCCATGAGCAGCGCCCGCATGTCACCGCCGCATGCATTTTCGGTAGAGCCTTCATACGTCTGGCGGCCCCATACGGGCTCTGCCGAAGGCCCTGGCGGCAGCGCCCGCATGGCACCGCCGCGCACATGTTGGCAGACCCCTCACACGTTTGGCGGCCCCATACGGGCTCTACCAACGGCCCCAGTGGTAGCGCCCGCATGGCACCGCCGCGCACATGTCGGCAGACCCCTCACACGTTCGGCGGACCCACATGGAGCTCCACCGAAGGCCCCAGTGGCAGCGCCCGCATGGCACCGCCGCGCCCATGTCTGCACACCCCTCACAGCTTTCGTGGCCCCACGGGGAGCTCCACCGAAGACGATACTCACAGCCGCGGCACTCACAACTGCATCTGCTCGGGTCACTCTCCAGAAGTTTGGAGGGGGGATGCTGATGCACCGATGACGGGGGATGACCACGACGAGAACCGGAGCAGGGCGAGTGGAGACCAGGGCAGCTCAGCATCGGTCCCCGGACCCCTCCCTGCGCGGGGCGTGTGAGGTCCCCCCCCTCCGAAGGCCCAAAACGGGGGTCCCAACGCGCCCTCCTTGGAACAGTACAGCAGGAAAGGGCAGCACCTCGCCAGACTGGAGCATCATCTCCCTAACCCTGTCCACGTCCGTCCAGCATGCCCTCATAGATGAAAGAGCAACTGCACAAACATAGAAACTTTGGGAGCTCCGCGCCGTTTCCTCGGACCGGCGTTGGACCCCCCTCCCTGGAGCGCGCCAGGGGCGGCGCCGGAGGCGCCGCCAGGGGGCCTAGCGCCAGTCCAAGAATCACGCGGAGCTCCACAAGTGCATGCTTATGCAATGTGTTCTTCTTCGACCTCAGCCACTCCCGGGTAGTGGTCGAGATGGCGTCGGAGAACACCGCGTCTGGGTAGTGGTAGAATGACGACGGCCTGCCGTCCTTTGGCTCCCCGTAGCCTGCGAGGGTCGCAAGAAGGTCACAAGAAGGTCCCCAGGAAACATTAGCCTGGCGAAAAACCCAAGCATCTGCAGTTGTGGGCACCGTCGTTGTATGCTCCGCTTTCGGTGGAGCTCCCTATGGGGAAACCAAACGTGTGAGCGGTGTGCCAAAATGGCTGCGGTGGGTGCATGCGAACGCTGGCATGTGGACCTTCTGAGGGGCTCCCTATGGAGCCACAACACGTGTGCGGGGCGTGCCAAAATGGGTGCGGTGGGCGCCTGCGAACGCTGGCATTTGTGCTTTCGGTGGGGCTCCGTATGGGGCCCCGAAACGTGTGAGGGGTGCGCCAAAATGGGTGCGGTGGGTGCATGCGAACGCTGGCATTTAGGCCTTCGGTGGGGCTCCATATGGGGCCCCGAAACGTGTGAAGGGTGTGCCAAAATGGCTGCGGTGGGCGCGTGCGAACGCTGGCATGTGGACCTTCTGTGGGGCTCCCTCTGGGGCCACGAAGCGTGTGAGGGGCGTGCCAAAAAAATGGGTGCGGTGGGCGCATGCGAACGCTAGCATGTGGGCCTTCGGTGGGGCTCCCTATGGGGCCCCGACACGTGTGAGTGGTGTGCCAAAATGGCTGCGGTGGGCGCCTGCGAACACTGGCATTTGGGCTTTCGGTGGGGCTCCGTATGGAGCCCCGAAACGTGTGAAAGGTGTGCCAAAATGGCTGCGGTGGGCGCATGCGAACGCTGGCATGTGTGTCTCCGGTGGGACTCCCTATAAGGGGGCACGGACCGTGTGAGGACTGTGCCAAAATGGGTGCGGTGGGCGCATGCGAACGCTGGCATTTTGATGATGACGATAATGATGATGACGACGATGACGATGATGACGATGGTGGGAGGAGGAGGGGGGGGGGCAGCGGGAGGAGGAGGAACGCGGGGCACCGTCTCTTCAAAACGAGGATCCAACACCACAGGATGGTCGGGAATCAAGAGTGAGAGAGGAGGAGAAGGGTGATAAGCACGAGGGCGGGCCAGGACGAGGAGGACGGAGGGGGGCGCCTGGGTTGCGGAGGTCCGCCGGGGCCCCCGCGCCGAGCCTCGAGGCGTGCGTGGGCCAGAACGAGGGCGGCAGCGCGTCCGGGGTGTCGGTGGGCACCTCAGCGCCGCCGCGAGGGTCGCGTCGCGGGCCAGGAAGGACGACAACTGAATGCCGAGACCCCCTTCAGTCATGAAAGTACGCACTGCCTGGAGCTCCCCACATGTGCATCTATTAGCATGGACCTGTCCGCCTGAGAGTCTAGGCGCAAGAGCTTTCGAATAGAAGTGGGCTTGAGTATTGACGGTCTGGGAGTGAATCTAACTGTGAATGAATAGGAGTGCGAATGAGTCTCAATCGTACCAGTGCGTCTCTGCGCATGAGCCTGGGGCCTCCTGTGGCCTCTTGAAACCTCCTGGGGCTTCTTGGGGTCTCCTGGAGCCTCCTGGGGCCTCCTGTGGCCTCTTGGGGCTTCCTGTGGCCTCCTGAGAACTCCTGGGACCTCGCGTGGCCTCCTGGGGCCTCCAGGAGCCTCCTGGATCCTCATAGGGCCTCCTGGGGAGGATTCGTGTCCCAGTAGAAGCCCCATCTATAGGAACAGACGTAAAACACTCCGGATTGAAGCCGCAGGAGAGTGGCAATCACGCGTAAAACACCAAGGACTCGTGCCCCAGGGGAGGCCCAATCTACAGGAACCGATGTAAAACATTGAGGAGTGGATGCGCAGGAGAAGGACACTTTTTAGAAACAATCGTAAACACAAAGGATTCGCACTCCAGGGGAGGCCCAATCGATAGAAACATATGTAAAACGCCGGGGATTGGAGCCACTCCTGTGGCCTTCTGAGGCAGGATCCTGCTCCTGGGGCCTCGTGGGGGCTCCTGGGGTCTTCCGGGGCCTCCTGGTGCCTCCTGGCGTTTCCTGTGGCCTCCTGTGGCCTCCTGGTGCTTCCTGGGACCTTCTAGAGCCTCTTGGGGCCCCTGGAGCCTCCTGTGGCCTCCTGTGGCCTCCTGATGCCTCCTGGGACCTCATGTGGCCTCCTGTGGCCTCTTGGAGCCTGCGGGAGCTTCCTGTGGCATCCTCGTGACATCCTCCAAATCTGTTTCGACAGCGGAGGATGTTGGGGGCACACACAGGCAAACCGCTCGAGACATCCCAACCATTTTGGCGCGAATGGAGGAGTGAGATGCCCCCTGGCGGCTCCCCCTTGGGGGCGCCTCGCTCGAGGCATCCTCCAAATCTGCTCCGAAAGCGAAGGATGTTGGGGGCATAAACAGGCAAAACGCTCGAGACATCCCCGCCATTCTGGCGCGAACGGAAGAGTGAGATACCCCCTGGCGGGTCCCCCTTGGGGGTGCTGAAACCGCGCCTCGCTCGAGACATCCTCAGAATCTCTTCCGACATCATCATCATCATCATCATCATCATCATCATCATCATCATCATCATCATCATCATCATCATCATCATCATCATCATCATCATCATCATCATCATCATCATCATCATCATTATCATCATCATCATCATCATCAGCAGCAGCATCATCACCACCATCATCAGAATTATCAGAATCATCAGAATCATCAGAATCATCATCATCATCATCATCATCATCATCATCATCATCATCATCATCATCATCATCATCATCATCATCATCATCACATGTGAGTGATGAGTGTGTGAGCGATGAGCGAGTCTAGGTCTGAGTGATGGATGCATCTAGGCGATGAGTGAGTCTGAAGGAGAAAGAGCGAGTCTGAGCATGAGTGAGTCTGAGTGATGTGCGAGTCTGAGGGGCGTAAGTAATAACAGGAACCCCATCCTAGGATATGGAAACAAAAATACGATCGACAATTTTTCTTTGTTTTCGGCCTCTGGGGGCCCTCACCGGCCTTCGGGACCGTCAAACACGACTCAGGATGAAAAACCGGTCCTGGGGAATGGGTCCAGACGTCTGGGGTTCGCGCCATGGAAAATCACGACGTCGGGGGCCTGGGACGGAGCACCCAGACCTTCGACGTCCTGTCTCTTTCCATCCGGGCGTCCACGGTCGGGAACTCCAAGCGTGTCGCGGCGGCGGTCCCGGCGACACGCTGTGCCTTGCAAGCGGACAGCGCGTCGGTCCACTCCACGGGGCGGGGGGGAACGGACGAGCGTGGGACGTGGACGCGGGGGACTGGGGAGTGGACAGCGTCTCGCCCCGAAGCGCGGTAGGCCAGAGCGGGCGGAGCAACACGTATGGGGCCCAGGGACACACAAATGAATAGACTTTTTTTGGTCCGCGGGTCGAGAGCGCACCTCTTCCGGTCGAAGCTAAGCGGGCCGCGCACAGCTTTAATTAACAGAGGGGGGGCCAGCAAATGAACAGACACAAACCCAGGATTCTCCTCGTACGTCTTCTGGGTTTCGTATCCCCCCCCGCTTCCCATATTTTCATATATTTTCCGGGGGATCGACGATTAACCCTGAAACACGCTAAACTAAATTTCCATCCGCATGTTTCTTTCACTCCGGGTGGTTATCCTCCATTGCTGCCTTGGGGGCCGTTCCTGGGCCCATGGAGCCATCAAAACT
>CAUYUJ010007106.1:20000-48985 GCA_963575745.1 Prorocentrum cordatum
CACGACGGGTGGTTTTTGGCTATTTTCGGCCTCTGGGGGCCCTCGCCAGGCCGAGGGACCGTCAAAAAACGGTTCAGGATGAAAAACCGGCCCTGGGGAATGCGTCTGGACTTCTGGGGGGGGGGGCGACATGAACAAATCATGACGTCGGGGGTCTGGGTCAAAGTCTTCTGGGTGCCGATTTAAATCGAACCAGGGCGGTCTCAAGATGTCAACAGGACTCGCCCCGATCCAGAGAAGTCGCACGGCCTTGGACAAGTCAGCATCCCCGGCGTGCAGCTCCAAGAAATCACGTTCTCTGAATACGTGGGCACCTCTGAGAGCCCGGCGCAAATCTCGGCGAAGACCGATTCGAATGTCAGCACCGCTCAGCGATGGGGGCGTCGGCAACGGTGGCGCTGGTGGGAGCGCCTCGCCGAGCGCGAAAGTATCGCGGATGCGCCTGGCGATCTGGCGCCCGTGATCGAGCGTCGCCACAGGGGCCCCGTGCAGTTGCACCAGCGCGCGCGCCTCCTTTCCGCGCCGCTTCAGCATGGGGCCGCTCCGCCAGTGGCCGCGCGAATGGGCCTCCCGCGCGGGCCGCGACCTCGCCGGCTGGTCGCGCGAAGCGCCGCCGTGCCGCAGGCCGTGATCGGCGACGCCCATGCCTGGCGGCCCAAGCGCCCCGGCCGACGCCTGGAATCGGCGTCGTCAGGTCACCGCGCGGGAAGCTCCAGATCCGATGCTGAGGCTGGAGGCACCGGCGCCGCGGCATCTCAGAGCAGTCGAACAGGAAAGGCGCGCCGTGCAGGACCGCGTTTTCGTCGAAGGCGCCGACCTTGGCGAGCGCGCCTAGCTCGGTCGGCCCCGGGGGCAGGGCCTAAGCCGCCCCGCCGAAGCCCGCCCCCGTCACTGGGCCGATGAGTTGCAAGCGCGCGCGTCGCGCTCTCCCGGGCGGAGGTAGGCGCGGCACGACAGCAGAAGCGCGACCGCGTGCTCAGCGAGCCCCCGCTGCTGCACGTGCCCCGCGAGAGCCGTCGCCAACGTCCGCGGCGCTGGCAACCCAGTCGCCCTGGGCGCCACCTTCGCCCGGCCAGGTAGCGCCCGAGCTGCGCGGAGGAGTGTCTGCGCCCCGTGGCGGCCGACCTCGGGGTAGAAGTTCTTCGCCGCTCCGAGAGTCTCGCCGGCGATGCCCCCCGAGCGCGCCAGGAAGAACAGCTTGTCATGTCCACGTGCAGCGCCAGCGCCCACGCGAGCTCGCGCGCCGCGGGCCAGGCGACCGCCGCCCCCAGTGCCCGCGTCGCGAAGGCCAGCGCCCTACTCTTGCAGTCCGTCGAGGTCGCGGGCGCGACTGGCCGAGACTCGAGGAAAAGGGCCCGGGGCGAGCCTGGGGGGAGCGCCGACTCGTTCGATGGCACTCGGCATCGGTCTTCCACGGCAACGGCAGCCACGACCTACTCGGCGTCGCCCACGACGCGGGCGCAGGCAGCAGGGTCGTCGTCTGGCACGGCCGACTCCGAAAAGAAGGTTTGGGGGGGGGCGCGGCGCGCATAGCCGGCCCAGGGGGTGCGCCAGCAACCGCGGCCAGCTTGCCCGGCGCTATGCCCCCCTCGTCCTCCTGTTTGATGAAGCGCAGGCCGCGGGAGGGGGCGTCGGCGGGGCCCCTCGTCCGACGGGGGCCAGCGGGCGCGCGCGCGCAGCCGGCAAGCCAGGACGGGCGCGCATAATACCCCCTTAGGATATCCCGAAGTTGACGCGCGGCAGAGCGGCCCATCCCAGCGGCCGAGCACGGCCCGGGCTATCCATCCGGAGCAGAATCCGACGTCCAAAGGCCCCTCGATCTCGAGATAGATGACGATGCGAACTCGAGAGGGCCAGCTCCTCAAAACGAAGGACGTTCGCCGGGGCCCGCCAAGGAACGGACTCAGCGATGCGCCGAGCCTCACGCGGGCTGAGTGAAGTCCGCGTCGACCACGTCGAAGGCCTTCGCGCTCTCCTCGGCCTGCCGCAAGCTGCCCTAGCGCCTGCTCGAGATCGGCCTCGCCCGCGACGCGGCGGCTCCCCGGCGGCGGCGCCGGCGCCCAGCAGCGCGGCCCCAGCGAGTGACCTGCTCCTTCGGCGCGCCCCGCTCGCGGCGCCACTCGCGGCGACCTCGCCGCGCCGCCCCGCGTCGGCGGGGGCCGCTGGCGGCACGGGGGCGCCCTTGGTCTGCCAGATCCCCCCGTGCACAAAGCCCCAGAGCGCGCCGACTGGATCGCTCATGGCCTTGATAAATGGGTAGGCCGACCTCAGGGTCGAGGGGCGCGACCGCTGAATGAGCATGGCCCATGCGTCCATGTGGCGCGGCAGATGACAATCTCAAATCGCGGCCCGAGCAAGGGCCTCGCTGCAGATGTTCTTCTGGCGCCAACCGCAGACGCCACGCGCGACGGGCGGCAACCATTGCCGCGCGCCGCTCGCCGTCGAAGCCCAGGCCCGCGAAGTCGGTCTGGCTGACCGCGACGCCCGTCTCATCGTGGACGACGATGACCTGCTTGGCCAAGGCAATGCAGACATCCTGCCCGGCCTGCGAGGCCCGCGCCCGCTGCCGGGAGCGAGACGTCCCCGTCCTCGCGGATGAGCAGTCGTCCAGGGCCGATGCGATACCAATGCCAGAGAAAATCTGCGTTGTCGTCGTCGAACCACTCCACGGAAAAGTCGTGATCGGGCGACACCACTGCAGCATGGCTTGCATTGGCGCCAGACACCCCGACAACCACACGCCCATGGAGTACAGGAACACCAGGAAGGTCACACTCTACATACAACTCATCTCCGATGCACTTAGCCGAAGGGCGGGAGTGAGCCTGCCGCGGCCACCTGGCAGCCGACGGTCACCGCGGAGCTGCATGGGAGCGGTGTCAGCCACGACCTCCAGCGAGAGCAATTCACGGCGCCCCCAGCCGCGCCAGCGGCCCAGCAACCCGCGCACCGCGGACCAAATTGAAGAGCTGCCAGAACACGTGCGTGATACAGCCGAACGAGACCTCGAAGCCCCAAGAGAACTCGGAGTTGACTCGGGGCAAGCCGGACAAGGGCCAGGGCACTGATGCAGGACCACGGGCGCTGGCGCTGGCAAGCACCTGTCCGGCTGCACGCGCAACTCCGAAGCCAGCGCGGAAGTCGGCGGCGAGGCCGCCGGGCAACTCCGCGCAGGCGGAGCCGGAGCAAGCGCCGCCAGAGGCAGCGCGGGCGCCCGGGGAGGCGCCGCAAGGACGGGCGGCGCCCGCGAGAGGGCCCACCACTGGCTGAGCCACGCCGGACCCACGTGGAAGGCCAACAGCGCGCCGCCGCGGGCCACCTGGCGCACGCACGCCGCACGAGAGGCCCGGCGTTCGGGCGGCCGCCTCGCGAAAAAGGCTCGAGCCGAAGCGATGGCAGGGTGCAGCCGCGCGGTCCTCCAATGCTCTACGGCGACTGTGCCAGGCCGTCTATCATCCTCTTCCCGCATCCTGCCTTCTCCCTCCTCCCACCCCTACACCCCCTCCTCCTCACCGCTCTCCCTCGTGATCCTCCTCCTCCTCCTCCTCCTCCTCCTCCTCCTCCTCCTCCTCTTCCTCCTCATCCGCCTCCTCATCCTCAATGTTTCAGTTCTCCATGTCCGTCCTCCTCCTGCCCCTCCTCCTCCTCTCCTCCTCTCTCCTCCCCCTCCTCTCCTCCAGTCCCCCCCTTTCATCCTGCTTCTCCTGCTTCCACTCCTGTCTTGTGCTCCTGCTCCTGCTCCTGATCCTCCTCCTCCTCCTCCTCCTCCTCCTCCTCCTCCTCGCTTTGTCGTTTACTCATCCGCCTCCTCCTCCTCATCCACCCCCCGTCTCTGAATTATCCCCCCTCCCCCCCTTCACCGCATCCCCCCCAGGAGCCCAAGAGGGTGTGGCTGCGCACCTCGTACCGGGACGCAGTGGCGACCGCCATTCTGCTCTCGAGGCGCCCTGGGAGTTCAGCGCCAAGGACGGAGACGGGGAAGCGGTCGCGGCGGCTTGGGCCAAATAATACCCGCAGTGGATGTGCAGGAGGAGGAGGAGAGGGGGCAGGGTGGAAGGAGGAGGAGGAGGAGGAGGAGGAGGAGGAGAAGGAGGAGGAGGAGGAGGAGGAGGAGGAAGGGAAGGAGGAGGGAGGGAACGGAGGGAGAGGGAGGGGAGGGAGGGATGGAGAGGGGAAGGGGGGGGGATGGGGCGGGGGGCGACATGCCATGCGAGTAAACATTCTTATGTCTGAAGCAGAACGCCCTGGCCGCCAGGTAGAGAACTCTGGGGGCCCACGCATCGAACACATCATGCAGAGCGCTGGATGTTTTGGATTTTGGCGTCGCTGCGGCTGCCTGGGCTGCTCGTGATCTGTCGGCGTGGAACGGTCTCGGTCTCGCCGTCGGCTCATCGGTGTCCTCAGCCGCGCTGTCGCCGTGAACGGTCTTGCCCGAAGAGGCGCCATATCCCTCCAGCCCTTCGATCCTTCAATTTCGACCCACACCTCGGATGCCTGTGCAGAGTCAGAGCAGCTGTTCTTCACGATCGTTCGGCCTCGAGGGTTGGGGCCGACTTCGGCCCCAGAGCCTGCCCAGAACGTCTCGGGGCGAACCAATTGGATGCTCGGAAAAGAACACCAACAGCAAAACAGGGGGCGCGTCCGCTGGGGGAGGATGACCCTGGTCTTCGGTGATGGTGGTAATCCTTCGGCGAACTAAGAGGCCGAAGGTCACCACCGCCGCCGAGGTCTGGACAATCTTCCCTCGGTGGCAGCACGCCGCCCACATTGGTGTTGGTGCTGACCTCGAAACCTCCGAACCAGCACATGTCTGTGCGGGAGGGGCCGATGGCACCGCACGCCATGTGTAGAGCGAGTGGTGTCGGCGGCGGTCTGGGTCAGGTCAGATCAACGGGCCCCCGCTGCAGCCGCTCATCGATCGCCCCCTGGCCGACCTCTGGCCCACACAACTCGCGCCCCAGGCGGCCCGCTCCACGACGACCCCGGCCTCCCAAAAAGGCCCTCCGCGAGGCGAAGCCGACCCGAAAGTCCCTCGCGCCGCGAACCAAGATCACGGCGCGCGGTTTTGGGCCGTGCTGTGTCTCTGCGGACTCTCGCCGACCTCCAGGGCCGTGCGTGGAGAAGCTTGTCTAACAACTTGTCCACGCAGTGCTCCACGGACGGCGTGTCCAAGGGCGGCGTGTCCACGGCTTGCCACGAGCAGTGACTGCCTTGTTCCACGACCTTCGCGCGCTTCGTGCTGCCAGCTGTCGTGCCGCTCGCTGCCGTGCTGCTACCATGCTGCCTAGCGCGCTTAATCATGGAGCGTTGCTGTCGCTCTTCCACGACACGCGGCTGAGGTGGCGCCGTGGGCGGCGTTGGCGCCTGCGTGGGCGGCGTTATGGCGGACCGTGCGGAAGTGGGCGCCAATCGCGGCTGCACTGGCCGCGAAACCAATCGCGGCGACATCGGCGCCAACTGGAATTGCGGCCTCGCCGGTTTCGGCGCGGACGCCTTCGACGCCGATGCTGGGTGCGGGGCGACCTCGACGCTCGTGCGTTCAACAGGTGGTTGGGCCTCCCCCGCGAATCACCCCAGGAACTCTGCACGAGGACAAGCCATAGAGCTGGGGCTCGCGGGCCCCGCGATGCAGTTCCCCCGGGCCAGCAGCATGTCTGAGGAGACTTGTCCCCCGTCAACAGTTGTACTGACTGACTGATACTTTCATTTACTCAACAACTGGTTACACATAATCAACCATATTTCGCCGATAGTTGGTGTTTTAAAACCTTGACCTAACTCAGCTATCGGGTGGGAAGGTTTATCGGATGCCGCGGTCGTTCCCGGGAGCTCGAGACATATTCGTCCCCATCCCAGGCCTGCCTGTCCACCCACTCCGAACTGGCCACACGGTGCCGTTTCTGGAATTCCTGAACCGAACAGCGTTGGTATTTCTTGCGGGCAACATGATTTCATTCCACTGACTTCCGCCAGCGGAGCCGAGCCCGTTCGACTTCCGCCACCTTCCGCCGTCCTTCCGCCGCTTTCCGCGGGGGAAGAGGTGCCAACCGATCGAAATCTTCGAAGGCGAAGCCCTTTCTGCGAGGCCATCCCCTCCTCTGGGGGCAGTCTTGCGCCACGGGCCCACGTCTTACAGCCCCAGGGCCCGACAGATCGAGAGCAACGTCCGACAGCCGAGACCGACGAAGGTGGGCTCCCACCTGGAAGGTCAAGCTCTCCGTGCTCGCCTGGTTGCTACCGCGCCACGGTCCTTGCCGACGGCCGAGACCGAAGAACACCGCCGGGACTGAAAACACACATCTTGTCGGAGGATCTGCCGCCGGCCTTCCGCACGCCTCCGCCGAAGGCAAGACGCGCCGAGGTGGCGAGGTCCTCTCGGGAGTGTTCCAATGAGCGCGCAGGCCTAGAGTCAGGACGGGCAAGTCCTCCTCCTGCATGCGGGCTCTGGAAGGCCCCCCAAAACAGAATCCAAACATGCTTCAGAATAGACGCAAAGTCGACACATCGTCCCCCGACTGTGTTTCGGCTATTCTTGAACACTCCTGCCGTAGAGGGACATGCCCGACTTCAGTGGGAGACACATACAACATAATCCAAGCATGTTCTAGAATAGACCAGGAGTCGAGACGTCGTCCCCCGACGATGCTTCGGCTATTCTTGAACACTCCTCCTGTAGAGGGACATGCCCGACTTAAGTGGAAGAGGGGACACTAATCATCCAAACATGCTCTGAAACAGACAAGACACCGAGCCATGGACCGAACTCGGCGGAGGAGGACGAGGAGAAGGAGGAGGAGGAGGAGGAGGAGGAGGAGGAGGAGGAGGAGGAGGAGGAGGAGGAGAGCTCACACCAAAAAAGCCGGCCACGACATCCCCGACGTGTTCTCACTCGATCGCAGGAGACCTCATGATCGAATCGAGCAGTGGGGCCCGCGGCGGGAAGGGCGGAAGCGGACGCGAGTCGGGCCTCGGCGAGATCGGGCATCGCAGGATGGCCCAGGGTCGTATCATGAAGTCGGGATCCTCGACATCGGCGAAATCGGAGGCGGAACGGCGGGAATCGGCAGCCGAGTCGGGAAAAGTCGAATCGGCAGAGATCGACGGGCTCGTAGACCTCCATTAAGACGTCGGATCCCGAATCGGAGTCCGAAGTCGAATCGGAATCGGAATCCATCGAATCGAGTCGCATCGGAGGAAGCGCAATGAGCCCTGCGATCGGGATTTCGGCCAGCGCGTATCTAGCTTGCTGGCAGGTCCACATCGACCTGGCCCCTAGCAGCCGCTAATAGTAGCCCATCCACACGTCGGTGGGCGGGGTGCGTGTCCAGCTTGCTGGCAGTCCCCCAGCGTCCTAGCCCCAGGCAGCCGCCGATAGTCAGTAGCCCATCCACACGTGGTGGGCAGGGTGCGCCATCCTGTCGGACCCCCCCCCCCTACGCCTACGGTCGGGAACTGTTGCTCACCGAGTCGCGGCTGCGGCCCCAGCGACACGCTATGCCCTGCGAGTGGGTAGCGTGTCGCTCCGCTCCGCGGGGCCGGCATGCCGGGAACTGCCCGCGACGCTGCCGCCTGGGAGCTGGGACGTGGATATATATATATATATATATATATATATATACACATACATATACATATATATATATATATATGTATATATACACATACATATATATGTATGTATATGTATGTGTGTATCGCACAGCGGCGTGGTGGGCCAGAGCCGGCGGAGCGACACGAGCCAAAATTCCTGGCCGTATCGCCCCCCTCCCTCACTAGTTCTGGGGGTACCTGTAGTCCGGGAAGGCACCTGTAGTCCGGGGGAGGGATACCTGTAGTCCGGGATGGGTACCAGTAATCTGGGGTGGGGTACCTGTAGTCCGGGGGAAAGGTAATTACCTGTAGTCCAGGGGGGGAACTGCAGTCTGGGGGGGAACGCGTGTTCACGCGTCAATGCACGCGTGGATGTAGTCCTGTGGGGATACCTGTAGTCCGGGAGGGGGTACATGTAGTCTGGGTGGGGTACCTGCAATCCGGGGGGGGACCTGTAGTCCGGGAGAGGGGAACCTGTAATTCGGGGAGGTTGTACCTGTAGTCCAGGGGGTATACTTGTAGTCCAGGGACCCAGAACTCCCCTGACCTTCCAGAGTGCTAAACAATAGCCCTCCGGACCTACAGACCAACCTGGACTGCCTAAAACCTCGATGCGAATCTAAATGTCGAGGTCCTGGTGCTATTTCTTAGCAATGGAGCTCCCTGTGGGGTTCGGTCCATGTGAGGAGACATTCGGCACACTTGTGGTGACGTAGCGTTCTGCGGATCCTCCCTGAAGGCGGATCACAAGAGCCCCATGAGGGCCACGAGCCACTGCGAATACTCCTTTCAGAGTCGCAGGTGAAGCCCGCTCTCCTGGGGGAGAGACACACAAGGAGAGGAGAAGGAGCAAGGAGGTCGAAGAAAGGAGGAGGAGGGAAACAGGAAGAGGCTGGACGAGAAGGAGGAAAATCCACCACCCAAACCCGACGATACAGTTCTTATTTTGCTACAGCACCATCTCCCTTCATCCCCATCGACGACCCTATGAGCCCTATGACCTTTATGAGCCCTTGGAGCCCGATGAGCCTTATGAGCCCATGAGCCCTATGAGCTTAATGAACCCTATGAGCCCTATGAGCCCTATGAGCCCGATGACCCCTATGAACCCATGAGCCCTATAAGCCATGTGAGCCCTATGAACCTTATGAGCCCTATGAGCCCTATGAGCCCCATAAACTCAATGAGCCGAGCCCCATATACCCCCCGACCCTCCATGACACCATATGAGCGCCGCGATGACCCCTATGAAGCCTATGCGCCCTATGAGCCCTAGAACCCCCTCAGCACTAGGAGCCGTGAAGCCTTGCGAACCATATGAGACCGCCCTCTGAGCCCTACGAGCCCAGTCAGCCGTATACGACCTATGGGCCCTATGATCCCTATGGCCCCGAAGAGCCTACGCGCTCTGTTAGCGCTATGGGCCCTATGGCCCCCCGGAGCATTGCGAGCTCTATGAGTCCGGTGGCCCCCAAGAGCTGATGACTCCAAGGGCCCCCAGGACAGTTATAAGCACCATGAGCCTCCTATGACCCCCATGACCCCGTGCCCGATGTGCACAAACAGTCCCATGACCCCAACGAACCCCATGAGCCCTGTGAACCCTGTGAGTCTCATGACCCCCTGAAGCCGCATCGGCAGCATTACCCCTCGCCTAAAATGGGGGCTCCGAGCCCTTGGGCCCCATGACAGCAGATACCCCTCCTGAGCTCTTTGAGCCACAATATTCCCTGGGTCCTACCAGTCCTGTTTGCTCCATGGTCTCCATGGCCAGAACACACCGCGGCTGTGTCGACAACCGATCTCATTGCGCGACCCTGGCGCCATGCGACCAAGATTTTAAAGGCGAAGCGCACCGAGCCAGTAAAATCTGGTGTGTGTATATATATATATATATGCTAACAAAAACAAATGCTGGAAGAATCGTCCCCAGACTATTCTTTGTTTTGTTGGAATACTCCTCCTGTAGAGGGGCACGCCCGACCTAAACCTCGAGCCTCGATCCCCCCGAGCCTGTCCCTGCCTCGGAGGACCCCCTCGTCCTCCTCGGCGTGCCCCCAATATTGAGCAGGGACCGACCGTCCCGGCATTCCTACAGTCCTACCACGAAATGTTCTTGGATCCGAGTTCTTAGAACATAAACCCGATGTGATAAAACAAGACAGACTCCGCCAGACATGTTCTAAGAACACTTCGTGGAAACCACTCAAGATTATTATAACATTGTTTGGTACGGCTAAAGGCGAGCCAGGACGCTTCGACACTGCTTGACAATACCAACCTCCCGAGAGACACTTCATGTGGAAGTAGGCGTGGGGTCCTGTGGTACTCTCGGGATCACTGCGATGTCGCACTGAGGACATGTGGGCGATTTCGGAAACCCTGAACCCCAAAACGTCTTTTATCTCTTGGGAGGCTTTTTTTGTATACTTCCGCCGCCTTCCGCCGCCCTTCCGCCGGCTTCCGCCCGCGGAGGCGGGCTCGGTTTACTTCCGCCGACCTTCCGCCGCTCTTCCGCCGCCTTCCGCGGCGGAAGAGATAACAAGTCATTTTCTTCTCGAAGGCAAGGCTTTTTTTGGAACGCCACATGTGGTGCGTGGCCCCCCTGCCCCCTTCCATAGGGGAACGAAGCACGGCGTAAACACAACAACTCGGAGGTCCGCGCGGATTTGTCGGATCGGCGCTGGACATCCCCTCCCTGGCGCGCGGGTGGCCTTCGAGCGCCATGCCTCGGGCCGGCTGTGGTAGGGGGCCGGGGGCGCGGTGAGCAGGTCAGAATCTTCACATGCAGGCTTTATTCGATGTCGGGGGGACTTGTACTCCGTCCGCCCTCTCAGGAAGCTTGTCTTCTTGTTTTTCGGCGATGGCCCGGATTTTATCCGCTGGGGGGGAGGGGTGGGGGAGTCGACGGCCGAGAACCTAACCTCCTCGTGTCGCGCAGCCTCGCGCTTGCCCGTGCGCGCCAGCACTGCGTAGCATTACCCCCTCTCGGACCTGCGCAACCGACGACGTCACGTTAGCCGGGGGAAGGGGGGGGCGGGCGGGCCTGATAACCAGGGTGATTGCCGGAACCTAACGACAGCAATCTCCAGAGTCTTCCCATCATTGTTTGTTTTGTTCTTTTGGGCGGGTTTTGTACACTCAAGTGTATTACGTGTGTGAGAGTGGCTTTCAGAGAGGTTCCGCCCTATCAGCGCCTGTTAGTGTCGATCCATGTCCCCAGATTCGCGCCTACTAGCGCCCACTAGTACCTGTTGGCGCCTGTTGGCGCCTATCAGTGCTTATCAGCGCCCATGGGCGACCACTAATCAGCAGTGGTAAGCGCCAGTAGCCAGGGAAGACAACTCATGCTTAAAATGACTCTCGCGTGTTTCATCGATCGGAATGTCAAACAACCAGCGTTTCGCTCGGGACATCCTCAAACATAATTCCGCCCGCCCGTCCCGACCTCGTGATTCATCGCAAATCATTCCGCGAACCCGTCTCGAGTCGATTCCGCGGGGGGAAAACCTACTAAAAGAGAATCCAGGGCCTCCGCCCTTTTCGGGGGCGCGCAAACATGGATTAGCGATCGATGGATTTGGCGCGCGGGCGCCAAATCCATGGATCGGCACCTCCCCAAAATGCGGCCGGAGTCGCCTCGCTCGGCGGTGAAAATGCGCGAGTTTCCATGGAAACGGGACCCGTCGCCAATCCACACCCCTTGATCCATGTTCGCGATCGCCTGCCACTTTCCGGGAAAAACAACTCTCGCGTAGAACATACCAAGATTTTAAAGTCGGGCGTGTCCTCCTACAGGCGGATTCCGGACGAACAATTTAACATAGTCGAAAGATATCCAACACATATTATAACAAATAAAAAACGTCCCGAGACTTTTGTTTGACTATCTTTGACTATTCCTCCTGTAGAGGGACAGGCCCGGCATAAACCTACACATCGTTCATTTCTAATCGTGCTCATTTCTAATTGCGCTCGTTTCTGATTGTTCCTGGCCCCCTAATTAGGTGGCCAGGACGAGGCCCAGGATAGAAGAATTAGAAATGAAAGGACATTGCCACTAAAAAATCAAACAACTTCCAAATAATTAGACAGGAGCAGTGAGTGGATGCATCGCCCGCCCCCAGCAGGAGAGAGCCGCGCGGGGGAAACATGCGCGACGGCGAAGGGCGGCGAAGGGCAGCGGGGCCTGCCGAGGCCGCCCGCGCGGGCACGGGGGCCGAGGCGGCCCCGGGCGGGCCCTGGTTGGGGTGGGGGAGGCGTTGGAGGAGGAGGAGGAGGAGGAGGAGGAGGAGGAGGAGGAGGAAGAGGAAAAAGGGGGCCGCGGAGGAGGAGGAGGGAGGAGGAGGACGAGAGGAGGAGGAGGAGGAGGAGGAGGAGGGAGGAGGAGAGGAGGAGGAGGGGGGGGGCCGAGGCGGCCCCGGGCGGGTCCTGGGGGGGGGGGAATTGGAGGAGGAGGAGGAGGAGCATGATGATGATGATGATGATGATGATGATGAGGAGGAGGAGGAGGAGGAGGAGGAGGAGGAGGAGGAGGAGGAGGAGAAGGGGGCCGCGGAAGAGGAGGAGGAGGAGGAGCAGGAGGAGGCAGGGCTCTGTCGTACCTGCCGTTCCGTCGCTCCTTCTTCTCTCTCTCTCTCTTGACCTCCTGGGTTGTTATGCCCCTCCCTCCAGCGTCGCTGGGCGGGAGGGGGGCTTCGAGAGCTTCGACCGTTCGTGGTGACACAATCGGCATGTTCGAGCTTGGAGCGGGAGGAGAAAGGGGAGAGCGCGGGAGGGGGAGCTCCAGACATGCCCGCGTCTTGGACAAAAGCAAGACGAACTTTTGGGCCTTTTCTGATCTGACCTCGGGGGGCCCTCGCCGGGCCCCAGGACCTTCAACATGATCGATCCACGAATCTGGAGAGGAATCTAGACATGTAAGGCATGGTAATGTTTCAAAGACACCTGATTGGGAGACGGGCGGTTGCAATGCTGCAGCATCGATCTTGATGTACTGTGCCGAGGGCTGTGCTGTGCTGCGCCGTGCCGAGTTGCGATGTGCCGTGCCGCGATTGTTCTCTGTAGCGTTATGCATCGAGTCCTCCTCCGCATCCGAGTCCTGACCGAACTGATCTGGATCTTGCGCTCGAGCTGCCTGAGCACAGAGTGGCTGCCCCAGAGCTAAACTGACACGGGGGCATGCCAGGAGGACGCGCCGTGGCACGCCCCAAGGGACGGGCCGGGCGGCGTGCCAGGGGGACGCGCCACGGGGACGCACCGCGGGACGCGCTAAGGGGGACGCGCTGCGGAACGTGCCAGGGTGCGGTCAGACGCCGCCCCCCCGCCGCGCCAGCGAGCGTCGGAGAGCGTCGCCGTCGTCGTCGCCTGGAGCCCGCGGGCAGGCTGGTCGTCCGCCCCTGGCTCGTGGTGTTTTCCGCGCCCTTGAGCTGGTTCTGGGCTGCCTTTATCGCCCAGCGGTAACGGACAGCCACAGGAGCCACTGGGAGCCACGGGGGGCGGGAGGAGGCGGGGGGGCCTGACCAGGAGGGGGGGGCGGTCTGCGATGGGCACAGTCAGCGCAGAAGAATCGCAAAGCTCTAGCCAAAACGCACTCGAGTGAATCAGGCTCGAGAAGTGCACCCGGCGGCTGCTCCTGCACCTCCTTCTTCCCTCCTCATCCTCCTCCCGCCTCCATCCCCCCTCACGCTTCGTCCTCCTCCTCCTGCTCCTCCTCATCTTCCCTCTTTCTCTCCCTCCCTGCATGCCTCTCTCTTCCTCCTGCGTCCCTCTTCCTTGTCCCAGCCCTCCTCTCCATGCTTCCCCTCTCTCTCCCCCTTACTCCCACGCCCTCCTCCTCCTCCTCCTCCTCCTCCTCCTCCTCCTCCTTCCCCTCCTCCGCCCTTCCTCCCTTGCACCTTCTCCCCCTTCCCGCCTCCTCCTACTCCGCTTCCTCCTCCTTCTCCTCATCCTTCTCTTCCCCGCTGACGCACTCCACGACCAAAACCCACACGACGACGACGACGTCGGCGCGCACCACGAGCACCACGACGACGACGACGGACGACGGACGACGGACGACGGACGACGGCGGACGACGACGACGACGACGACGACGACGACGACGACGACGACGACGACGACGACGACGACGACGACGACGACGATGACGTCGACCCCGACAGACGCCAAGACGGACGCCGCCCGCGGCAGCCGCGGCGCAAAGCGCACCGGGCTCCGCTGCGACGGCGCGCTCACCGAGCCGGGGCCCGCCGCGCGCACGAGCGCCGCCTGCGGCCGCGCCGATCGTCGCGGCGCCCCGTCGGCGCCAAGCCGCGGTCGCTGACGCAAAGCGTCGCCTCCGAGCTCAAAGGGCGTCGCCTCCGAGCTCAGAGGGCGTCGCCGGCGCCGACCGTCGTCGTCGTCGTCTTCGTCGTCATCGTCGTCGTCCTTCGTCGTCCGTCGTCGTCCGTGGTCGTCCATCGTCGTTCGTGGTCGTCCGTCATCGTCCGTGGTCGTCCATCGTCGTCGTCGTCGTCGTTGTTGTTGTCGCCTCGTCGTCGTCGTCGGCGTCGTCGCGTTCATACAAACTTGACGAAAGTGGCCATGGGATTAATAGAGCGCGTCGGGGTTGCAAAAGAAACTTCGCGGGACCCGGGACTGCCTGGCCATGGGGCCATCGACTCGCATCGGCGCCCTCCCCTCCCGATGCTGCATGGAAGCCCATGGTGCGGCAATGGCCCCGTCAAGATACAACTTGCGGGAGGAGATGCTGAATCGATGTGCCAAGTTTTAATTCACGCGGGTTGTAGTTGAGAGGCGGGGGTCGGTCCATACCCACCGCCTTTGGAACTGGGACCCCAACGGCGGTGGATATGCGTCCATATTACGGATAGATGCTGGTTTCCACGTGGGACGAGGTAGAACGAATCCCAAAAAAGCTTTGAGCCAGAGCGGCTACAAAGACCGTGGCACGAATTCACTGGCCCAAGTCCTGGCTACAACAGGGATCGTCGCTTGGGTCAAGCACCGCGCCGCTCGTGGTTCCCAGCTTGGCGTTCAACATACTCAGAGCTCGATGGCTCACGTTGCTTACCTGCGTCAAGGCGCTGGGTAGCCTGTCGCTCCATTCGCGGAATTCTGACGTCTCACCACTGAAGCTCCGCAGCGCTTGGATTGCATTTGGTTCACGTCTCGTTCGTTGGTTATCGCTGGTCTCTGTCGATGAGCATCGTCAAGGGTGTCATTGGCGTTCAGTTTCTTCCCCATGCAACCTTCAAGTTCTCTGACTCACGATTTGACTTGCCTCGCTTCCAACCCATGCGGGTTTTCATTGTTCAACAAGTTCAGAAATGTCGCGCCCGCTTAACCAAGTATTCGCATTCGCGTGATACCGTTTGTGTGATTTCTCGTTCACCTGCCTGTTTTGTACACTGATGTGTTTTGTCGCTCCAGACGATTGGCTCGAAAGGCCGCTCTGATGAAGTCATAATCACCATGCTGCTGTGCAGACAGAGAGCTGACCCCGAAACCTGCCAACTGTAAACATTCTGGTCATGACGCGTGGTCGGTGTTCCTCTCGAGGGTAATTCCACGACCTTGCTCCGCTATCATGCAATGTCTCCTCAGCAGCAAGGGTACCGTGAAGTGAGCTGCTGAAAGTATCGCATGGCGGCCAGCCAATACAGAGGGGGCGCTCAGTAACAGAAGGGCCTGTACACAACAGTTCTCTAAATTTCTCCTCCTCCTCGTCCTCATCATCCTGCTCCTCTTCCTCTTCGGTATCATTCCTCCTCACACTTGATCCTCCTGATGCTGTTCCTCCGTTCAGCACTCTGTGTCTCCTGCACATTCCCCCCCCCCCTCGCTGTGCCCCTCCCTCAGGCCTAATTCCCCCCTCCTCCCTCCATCCTGCCGACTCTTTGTTCAGGTGTGCCCCCCTCATTCCGCGTTGGGTCTCTTCCCTTGCCATCATCTTATCTCAGCAAGCATCCACTTGGCGAGTGGCTGCGATGCCGTCGCCTCGAGCAAGCGAGCCTTCCGTTTCCTCTCCCTGCCCTCCTCCCCTCACTGGAAGACAACTGGGACGAGGAGAGAAGGAGCGGAGGAGCGAGGAGAGCTCATAAGGAAGAGGAAGGTGAGAAGAAAGGGGCGAGAAAAATTGTAAAGAAAGCAGCGAGCGAGAGAAGGTCAATGACGAGGGCGAGCACGAAGGCGACGGCGACGCTGCGGAGACCTCTGAAGGTCCGCGGTGGCTTCTGGAACCGGACGAAGTCCGAGGCACTCGGGGCCTCCAGAGGCCCCAGAGGAATTGAAAAACAAAAACGGCATAAACATAAACTTGCGGCGCTCCGCTTTGATCTCTTGGACCTGCGCCTGACCCCCCCTCCCCGGCGCGCGGAGCGCGGCAAGGGCCGCGCCGGAAGCGCCGCCGGAGGGGGGGGGCCCAGCGCGGATCCAAGAAACCCGCGCGGAACACCAAAAGTTCATGTCGATGGTATTTTGCATTATTTTGTTGAGCTTGTGTTGATGTTGTGTTTGTGCTTATGTTGATCATTGTTTAAGTTTGTGCTTACGCTTATGGTATTTGTTTCCTTCGAAGGACCCCGCGGCCCGCCTGCAGCGCCCGAGGGCCCCGCCAGGCCCCCCCGGGGGGTCCCGCGCCGGCAGGGCACTCGGGCCCGGACCGCCAAAGGGGGGCCGAGCCACGCCCCCCGGGTGTCCGAAGCCGAGGCGACGCGCCAGAGCGGCACGAGACTGCGGCGTCGAAGGTCGTCGTCGTCGTCTTCGTCGTCGTCGTCGCCGTCGTCGTCGTCTTCTTCGTCGTCGTCGTCGTCGCCGTCGTCGTCGCCGCCGTCGTCGTCGTCGTCGTCGTCGTCGTCGTCGTCGTCGTCGTCGTCGTCGTCGGCGTCGTCGTCGCTTTCGTCGCCGTCGTCGTCGGTCCTTGGAACCTCGACGCACACTGCTGGAGGCCTCGGTTCCGAGGAGACGGGGTCGGAAGATCGGGCACCATCGCCGATGCATCGGAGACGCCAGCAGTGCACAGGCGATCTCGGCGTGGAGGGAGTCGGGCTCCACGTCGAGCCGCATCTCCGATGCATCGGCGATGGTGCGCGATCCTCCGACCCCATCCACTCTGACCCCGTCTGGGAATCCTAAAATATTGGGGATGGCGGACCAAATGCCGACGACCGAGGAGGAGGAAAATGAGCAGGAGCAGGAGGAGGAGCAGGAGGAGGAGGAGGAGGAGGAGGAGGAGGAGGAGGAGTTTTAAACCCGCGTGCTCAGGCGTGCGCAAGAGTGCCCCAAGTCTCGGCACCCAGGCCGCGCACGCTGACCGCGAGCCCGTGGCTGGGTGGGCCTGCGGCCCCAGTACGCACCCTCTCTCTGTCGGCAGGCGAGGATCAGCCTCCGCTGGCACTCTTAGGGCTGCTGCCAGGGCTCGTGCTCCTCCTCGCTGGCTGGCAGGCAGAGCTCGGAGTACGTGTAGCAAGGCGGCGATCCCTTGGTGCACTGCAGGAGCCACACCATCTCGTCGCCGACGACGTAGCTATCGTCGAACTCATACTCTTCGCCTCGTGGGCCCAAGCCATGCGCGCTGCCGTCCTCGTCGACGGAGATCTCGGCCAAGCACGCGAATCCGTCGTGGAAGTGGCAGTCAGGGGCCGACCTCCCTGGAGCGGAAACCACGTGCCATCCTCGATTCTCAATCACAGCGAGGGCGACTAGGCCGCGGGCCAGCACGAGGATGAGAACTGCCACACGTGTGAGTCTGGACGTCCCTGCGTCCGCTACTTGCTGCTGCTCCTGCATCAGCTAGGGTTTCTGCTGCTTCTTCGAACGCCTCTGCGTGCGCCGGCTGGGGGTTGTTTGTGCGGCCCCCCACCGCGCCTGGTACTCCTGCACGTCGCTGGTGCTCTGCTTCGTCGCGTAGGTGCGCAGGTGACTGCCCTGGTTCCCCACGGTGCTCTGCTGGTTGCCGACGGCCCCCTGCATGTTCTTGCCCGCGGAGCCGTCCTTGCCGCCCTTGGTGCTCACCTCCTCCGCGTTGGCGCCCAGCGTCCCGCCCTGGTCGTCGAACTCGCTGCCGACGCCCTCCATCGCGGTGCCGTTGCGCTCCTCCGTCTTCACTATGTTCAGGTGCCTGCCCTGGTTCTGCTTGGTGCTCTTCTGGTCCCCGTGCGCCCCCTGAGCGTCGCCGTTGCTCTGCCCGTGCTCTGCGGTGTTCTGCTGGCCCCCCCCGACGCCGACCTCGAGTTCCTCCGTCTGCGCGCCGCTGCCCGAGGCCAGGCGCGGGAAGGCGGGGACCTCCGCGAACGGGGCGCGCCCCTCAGCCCTGCGCGCTGGGGAGAGGGTTCCCGCCGCCGCGCCACGGCGCTCCTGCAGCTCCGCCAGGGCCTGCTCGAGCTGCGAGATCTTCTGGCTCTGCTCGTGCGACCTGTGGGAGAGCTGCGCTGCCTCGTCCTCCGCCATCTGGACCTTCAGCTCCAGCGCGCGCTGCTCCTCAGACGTGTCCGCCAGGAGCTTCTGGCAACGCTGGTCCGCCGCCTGTAGCTCGAGGACCTGCTCGGCTAGGAGCGCCGTCGTGTTTGCTTCCTCTTCAAGCTTGCCTTGGCTCGCCTCGTCCCGCTCCGACCAGATGGTGCCGGGGTGGGCGCCCAGGACTTCCATTACCTCCTGTAACAGGTCCCTGTCGGGATGGGCTGCCCAGCGCCTGCCGCCTCGCATCGCCGCCCGCCGCCGCGCCAGCTCTGGCTGAGCCTTGGCCAGGGCTCGGCGCACCTCCTCGGAAGTGGCCTTGCGCCCTAGGACCAGCTTCTCTCCAGCGCCACCGAGGCCCTGCTCGAAGGAGGAGGGGGGGGAGGAGGAGGAGGAGCACACGGCCCCCAAGAGAGAGAGAGAGAGAGAGAGAGAGAGAGAGAGAAAAAGAAAGAGAGAGAGAGAGAGAGAGAGAGAGAGAGAGAGAGAGAGAGAGAGAGAGAGAGAGAGAGAGAGAGAGAGAGAGAGAGAGAGAGAGAGAGAGAGAGAGAGAGAGAGAGAGAGAGAGAGAGAGAGAGAGAGAGAGAGAGAGAGAGAGAGAGAGAGAGAGAGAGAGAGAGAGAGAGAGAGAGAGAGAGAGAGAGAGAGAGAGAGAGAGAGAGAGAGAGAGAGAGAGAGAGAGAGAGAAAGAGCGGACAAGGCGCGAGACGAGGGCAAGAACGAGGGGGAAGAGAGAGAGTGTCCGATGGTCAGCAGTGGCTACCCAGGCCGACGTTGCACCCCTTGGGGGCGACCGTCATGCCTCGCTGAACCACGCAACCTCGCACGGATTTGCCTATGTGTGGCACGCTCCCCACGCGTGCCACGAGCTTACACCGCGTGGTAAACGTGGTGTTCAGCATCAATGAAAAGGGCGCAGGCGAGCAGCTGCGAGTCAGAGAGCGGGATGAATGGGTAAAAGGACAAGCGCTCGACGGCCGAGGCACGGCAGAACAGTGGAGGCAGGGCGGGCAGCAAGCGGACAAGACTAGAAAGACAGGGGCACTCGAGAATATGGATGATATCGTCGCCTCCGAGGGCATAGCCACAGAGACGGCATGACTCGGTGGGGCCAGGGAAGCGACGGAGTGCACCAAGCGTTGCAGACTGTCTTGACAACGCAAGCGAGCGCGAAAGGAGAGGCAAGCTTGGACAGGCGGCGCAAGCACGATATCAGAGCATCAATGCCGGCCTCCTTGGCCGATGGCGTGAAGAATCTGATTCTGGCAGTGAGGGTGGCGCGGCAAGATTTGCTCGCCTGGCGCTGCAACAGAAGATCAGTTTTACGCTGCAGCTGCCTATCGCCGAATTGAGGGGTTTGCGGGATCTCAGAGATGCGCTTCCAATTTCTCTCGAGCTGCTGGATCACGGACCGGTGGGGCATTTCGGGCGAGCGCATGGCCAGAAGCGACTCTCTGCGTCCACCCTCCTCCTCCATCAGATTGCAGCAGGTGTGGAAGGCGCTCGAAGTAAGCGCCACTCGGCACATCGCAGCGGCACCTGCTGAGCACAGGCCTCGAACTTGGATCGCAAAGCCTAGATCGGTGAGCGACATCATCATCTGGTCCGTGAACGCGTTACGGGGCCCTCTCACGAGGGTCTGCAGGGCTTCTCTTTCGGCAGCGAAGGCTTCTTTAGAAGGCGTGAGGAGCTGCATCGCGTGCCCAGGGACAGGGAAGGCCCTCAAGTTGCACTGCCCCACCGATTTAACAAGCCCAAGGTCCAGGGAGATTTCGCGGCCCCCAGGTCCAAGAGTGAGGCCGAGAGAAACAGCGCGCACACAGATTTCGAACTGCTTGCTCGAGACGCCTGCTTCTCTCACGCAGGCAAGCACGTATTCTTTGTTCGGGGGCTTAAAGGGCACAACCTTCGTCTTCTTGACGTTGAAACATAGGCCAGCAGCACGCGCAGCAAGCTGAAAGACCTGGTGAACGAGGAAAAGACAGGCGTAGATGTCCTGTGCGACGAGTCCACTATCATCTGCGAATGCCGCGAGACAAGCCTCATCCCTGGGCAACCTTGACACCATCACACGGATAAACGGGTCGAAAACGAGGCAGAAGATCGAACCACTCAGGGGGCAGCCCTGTTTCACCCCACGGAGAACACGGAAAAAAGCTTGTCGCGGGCGGCAGAATAGGATTTGCACTTTGATGTCGCGGTAGAGCTCGGCGATCGCGTGCAACACATCTTCGGGGAAGCCCATGGTCTTCAAAATGGTGAAAATGAATGCGTGCAGCATTGACGGGAACGCAGCGAGAATGTCGAAAAAGGTGTATCCCGTCCTGTCTGCACCTAGCTGGCACCACCAAGAGACAGCTCGAGTTTCCAACCCGGGAATATCGGAGGAAAGTATATCGCGTCCAGCGATACAGCCACGCTGGCGCTCATGACAGCCTTCTTGACATATGCGACTGACGGGGCGATTGATGGCGAGGGCAATGATTTTGTTGTCGGTATTGCTGAGGCATCAAGTGGCGGATGTCCTCAGGGAGACGCTGGACACGTTCGTCGTCGGTTTCTCGGGTACCTTCGGGGAGGGGGACGCCCGGGGAGTGATTGAAGCCATCAGGGGGCCTTCCGAAATTGACGACATCGACGTAGAGCTCGTAAAGCAACTGGATTACCGCTGGACCCGCCCGAGTCCACGCAGAGTACGGCAGCCCGTCTGGGCCAGCACCTGTGCCATGCAGACGGCGTAGCATCTCTTCAAATTCGGGCTGCTCGAGCTTCCAGAACGCGACCCTAGGCGCTGGCTGAATGAACGGCTTGATCCGCTCAACGGCGGCCTCGTCGACCGCGACAGGCGCATGGGCGGGCCCCCAGTGCTCGGCAAGCCTCTCAGCGGCAACATTCGGGTCCGTTTCGCACCGGCCCGAGCTGTCGAGGACGCCCGCCAAGGGGACCTGGCGGATGTTAGTGCTCCACACCGAGTAATGCTGCATCACGTTTTGTGTCTTGGCGAGCTTATGTGCGGGAGGAAGCGAACCTTATTCGATCTTAGCAATGTCGGCGTCGACGAGAGCCGCGGAGATGGAGCCGAGGCAAACGTGAAAGCCAGCCGTCGAGCCAGGCGTAGTCAGTCGCGTTCAGAAATTTGACGAGAGAAGGGAAAACACGGAATGCAAGCACAATTTCGGGGATGTTGACAGTGGCCACGCCCCTGGCGACAGCGAGAGCCCACGATGCCTTCTCAGCGGGGGTGGCGGCTGCACGCTGGTAGGCTGCATCCACAACGCGCCGTGCGGCAGCACGAAAGATACCTTTAAATTCGTGTGCGCGTCGATAAACATTATGAGAGAGACTGTCTTGACCTATTTCCCCGATCACTTCAGCCACATGTTGAGGGTAGAGCGGGCCCCTTGTGACCCATCGCGGAATCCTCGGGGCCTCGGGGGGCTTGGCAGACGCCAGGATAACAGCGACGGGGGCGTGGTCCGAGGGGTTCATGGGGTCCAGGGCAGAACCGATCGTGAAACTCCTTGGGTTCAGGTCCAGGATGTGGGCGGAAAACAAGTTCATGTAGATGCGGTCGTTTCTTCCCAGGGATTTCTGGTCTCCTACGTGGCCGAGGTGCGTGTGCTGCATCTGCTGGGCTTCCGCCAGGCTGCCCAGAACTGCTTGGAAGTGGCGAGCGAGTGGAGAGTCAGCGCGATGGACAGTTCCTGAAAGGTCGCCCCCGCCCTCGCCGACGGGCTGGAAGTTGAAATCCCGTAGCAAAAACGAGGAGCATATAGTGGGGCACATCATAACATTCTTTCTCACGTTCAGGGTCCGCCGTTTTTGAAGTTCGGGAATGTCGGGAGCGAGGTGAAGATGGACTATTTGGAGTGCCCCCTTGGGTCCTCGGAGAGTAAGACTGCGCGGCCTGCCCGCGACCAGCTCTACACGGTCGAAACTCCCTAAGTGATTGCAGGGAGACGGGGGGATGAAGATAGCATTGCCGCCCGCAGCGGAGGAGGCGCAGAAAGTGCCGCACGCTCGGGCGCCTTCGCGCTCACGAAGAAAAAGGTCGAGATCTTCCTGCTGCCCGTGGCATTCTTGAAGGCAAACGATGTCGAATTGCGCCAGCAACCTGTCGAGTCGTTCCACCGTGCGTTTTTGACGAGTGTGATCTGCATACGCAGAGGCAAACAGAGCGTGAGCGTTCCAAGTAACCATGGATAATCTTTCGATTATTCGAAGGAGGCGGAAGAAGGTGGGGCACGCGAAATGCTCGGGGACGGCGAAACCGATCGCGACGGGCTGGAAGACGAGGAAGAGCAGGAAGACGAAGAGGAAGAGCACGCCGAACACGAAGAAGGACGAGGGGGGAGAAGAGAACAGGCGGCGAGGCAGCTGCAGCCGTGCATGCGCACAAATGGGCGCTGGCTTCACTCACGTTCAGCACATGCAGTGCATCTGTTTCCTGGCGCTTGATGGACTTGGCAATGTCGGCGGCGGTCGTCACGTCAGCCTCAGCGAACCTGGCGTTCTTGAGCGCAGCCATGCCGGGGACAATGACACGGTTGTCGGAGGCGTTCTCACTGACGACGTACAGGTCTTGAACGACTTCACCGTCGATGAGGAAGAGGATGCCACGGAAACCATTTGACCCGAGCTTCATCTTGTCGGTCCACGCGCCCTTGCCTTTCATGAAGGTAATAGTGGATTGCCACAGCGATCCAAGGATCTTGTTGCGCGAGCGTACGTCATGAGGAACATCCACACGTGCTCGTGGGCAAAGCTTCTCGTTCGTGACGGGGTCGGCGTACGTCAGAATCTGCGGGTTGTCGCGCGCTCGCTGGACAGACTCATTGGCCTGGTCGACGGAGCTGAACTTCATCGAAAAGCTCTTGTTGAAGTTGTGCGCTTTGATCTGAACCAGGTTGCGCTCGTGCGTGGGCGGGTTGGTCAGGGCGGAGTTCGCGAACTGCGACATGGAGGCGGCGAGCATCTTGCGCATGAATACACCGATCCACGCCTTTGTACGATCACAATCAGCGTCAGCTCGTCCGAGGTGGAAGCCGACGCTGCGGGCACCAGTAGATCCTGTAGAGCCCGTGCCAATGCAGCTCCGCTTGCTCCTGTCGGAGTTCACGGAGGCGGATGAGGATTGCATCCTCGCCGTCGAGGATTCGAGCTGCAGAAGACGTGCCTCGAGTTGTTGGTCCAGGCCTGTGTGCTGCGCCTTGTCGAGGGCAGCCATCGCGTTCTTGTTGGCCTCGTCGATCTGATGTTGCATCTCGACGAACTTGGCATCGTGGGCCTGCAGCGTCGCCCTGATCTAAGCGATGCCTCCGACCGCAGCCTTCACGTGGCCGATGTCGGCAGTCATGGTCGTCGTCTGAGCGAGCAGTTGGGCGATTTGTGCCTCCATCACGCTCATGCGGGTGGTCGCACGCGGCCGTGGGATCAGGAGGGCGGGAAAAGCGGGACGAGAGCGGAAGAGTGCTCCTCCAGGAGCTCACCGCCACAAATGGAAGCCAAGATGCAGACCCTTGTGTCGCGGGCCGAGTCTGCAAAAAGGCGCGGGTCTCTGTACCACCTCGGGAAGATGGCAACTTGAGCCAACATGGCTACGGAAGGAGGAGGGGGAGGAGGAGGAAGTAGGGTAGGTGGCGCGGCTAGGGGGTGGTGGTTCGGTGGGATGTGGGTGAGTGGTGAGTGAGTGAGTGAGTGAGCAAGCGAGTGTGTGAGTGAGTGTGTGAGTAAGTGAGTGAGTGAGTGACTGTGCGAGACTGGGAGAGATAGTGATGAGAGTGAGAGAGAGTGAAAGGGAGAGTGAAAAAGAGAGAGAGAGAGAAAGAGAAGGAGAGAGAGAGAGAGACAAACAAAGAGAGAAAACATAAACAACCAGCGAGTGAGAGTGAGACGCGACCGGTTGCGGGCCCTGGGCCCCGACACCGCGAGGAGCAACGCCCTCCGGCGCCGAAGACCGACGCGGCCTCTCCTCGGCATCGCCCTGCCTGGCGGCCCCGCGGGCCCCGCACCGGGCAGCGAGCACGCGCCTGCTCGCAGCCCGCGGCCGAGAGCTCGGCTCGGCTGCCCCTCCCCGCCCGGCAGGAGTCCGGCGTGCCCGCGCCGCGGGCGTCCTCGACGCCGCGGGGCGGGGATCGGGGAAGCCAGCAGGTGCCGGTGCCGCTGCTCCCCGGACTCCTCCCGGGGTGCGCTCGGACCAGCACTTCGAGGCGAGCCCGGCCGGTGGCGACGAGGGCCTCCCAGGAGGCCCAGGGAGGCGAACTCGAGGGACACGGGGCGACGAGGACCTCCCGGGAGGCCCCCCAGGGCGAACACGAGGGACACAGGGCGATGATGGCCTCCCGGGAGGCCCCCGAGGGCGAGCAGGAGGGAAGGGCGAGCAGGAGGAAGGGCGCAGCGGTAGGCGCAGCGCACGCCCGCGGGCGCGGCAGCCGCGGCCCCAGCGCGCCGCAGGGCGGGGAGCCCTCGCAGCGGGCGCCGGGCGGCCTGCTGCCGCGCCCGCGGTGCCGGCACGGCGGCCAGGGCCCGAGGGCCAGAGGAGGGCGGCGTCCGCGAGGCGGCGGCACGGCCACCTGCCATCGCTGCGAGGATCCGAGAGGCTCCGCGAGGGTCCTCGCCGGGGAAGGTGCACACCTCCGAGCGATGCCGAGGCCAGGGGCCTCAGCGGGCTGGGCGAGGCGACGTCTGTTCGGCGGCCAGCGCGGGGGGAAGAGGGCAGAGGACGAGGACGACGACGAGAGGGGGCGGGCCGTTTCAGAAGGCTCGGGAGTCCTCCAGCCTTCTATGGAAATTACCTAACAGCGAAGACTGATAGGTTTCTAGTAAGGTCAAAAGAAAGCATCATGGCTCCCCAGGGGGGTCTGGGCAGGATCCGGACAGGGTGCTCCAGAAAACCGGGGGGCTATTTTTTTAGTCAGCAGTAGCGCACTTCGTGGTCTTCGAGTTCCCAGAACTCCATTCCTGGGCATGATTTTGAATGCCCGGAGCCAGCTGTAGGCCACTTCGTGGTCTCCGAGTTCCCAAAACTCCATTCCTGAGCATGATTTTGAATGCCCGGAGCCAGCTGTAGGCCACTTCGTGGCCTTCGAATTCCCAGAACTCCATTCCTGGGCATGATTTTGAATGCCCGAGCCAACTGTAGGCCACTTCGTGTTCTTCGAGTTCCCAGAACTCCATTCCTGCGCATGATTTTGAATGCCCGGAGCCAACTGTAGGCCACTTCGTGTTCTTTCGAATTCCCAGAACTACTCCATTTCCCTCCGGGCCACATTTTTTGATGCTGAGGCAGGCTGAGGCTGAGGCAGGCTGAGGCTGAGGCCGAGGCTGCAGGCAGACTGAGGCTGAGGCTGAAGCACGCTGAGGCTGAGGCTGAGGCAGGCTGAGGCTGAGGCTGAGGCTGAGGCAGGCTGATGCTGAGGCAGGCTGAGGCTGAGGCTGAGGCTGATGCAGGCTGAGGCTGGGGCAGGCTGAGGCTGAGGCCGAGGCCGACGGCAGACTGAGGCTGAGGCTGAAGCAGGCTGAGGCTGAGGCAGAGGCAGGCTGAGGCTGAGGCTGAGGCAGGCTGATGCTGAGGCAGGCTGAGGCTAAGGCTGAGGCTGATGCAGGCTGAGGCTGAGGCAGGCTGAGGCTGAGGCCGAGGCTGAAGGCGACTGAGGCTGAGGCTGAAGCAGGCTGAGGCTGAGGCAGAGGCAGGCTGAGGCTGAGGCTGAGGCAGGCTGATGCTGAGGCAGGCTGAGGCTGAGGCTGAGGCTGATGCAGGCTGAGGCTGAGGCAGCCTGAGGCTGACGCCGAGGCTGAAGGCAAACTGAGGCTGAGGCTGAAGCAGGCTGAGGCTGAGGCTGAGGCAGGCTGAGGCTAAGACTGAGGCAGGCTGATGCTGAGGCAGGCTGGGGCTGAGGCTGAGGCTGAGGCAGGCTGAGGCTGAGGCAGGCTGAGGCTGAGGCCGAGGCTGAAGGCAGACTGAGGCTGAGGCTGAAGCAGGCTGAGGCTGAGGCTGAGGCAGGCTGAGGCTGAGGCTGAGGCAGAGGCTGAGGCAGGCTGATGCTGAGGCAGGCTGAGGCTGAGGCTGAGGCTGATGCAGGCTGAGGCTGAGGCAGGCTGAGGCTGAGGCCGAGGCTGAAGGCAGACTGAGGCTGAGGCTGAAGCAGGCTGAGGCTGAGGCTGAGGCAGGCTGAGGCTGAGGCAGGCTGAGGCTGAGGCTGAGGCTGATGCAGGCTGAGGCTGAGGCAGGCTGATGCTGAGGCCGAGGCTGAAGGCAGACTGAGGCTGAGGCTGAAGCAGACTGAGGCTGAGGCTGAGGCAGGCTGAGGCTGAGGCTGAGGCAGGCTGATGCTGAGGCAGGCTGAGGCTGAGGCTGAGGCTGATGCAGGCTGAGGCTGAGGCAGGCTGAGGCTGAGGCCGAGGCTGAAGGCAGACTGAGGCTGAGGCTGAAGCAGGCTGAGGCTGAGGCTGAGGCAGGCTGAGGCTGAGGCAGGCTGAGGCTGAGGCTGAGGCAGGCTGGGGCTGAGGCTGTGACTGCGACTGCCGTTGCCGCTGCGACTGTCATCGCGAATGCGACTACGACTGCGAGAACAGCATAATTCTACAACTGGATTCTCATCTGAATCTTAAGGGGGATGCTTCCAAATATGCTCCTACACATCGTTGTTAGGTTGCTTTGCCGGGATAATTTCTGAGCCTTCCCCAGGGATGCAGAAGGTCTCTCAGAAAACCAGACAGCTTCTGAGAAGCCCCGCCGCCTTCTGAGAAAGCCGTCTACTTCCCACTTCCCGCCTTCGCTCGCCGCCGACCGATCTGTGGCGAGGCGGCGGTCGATTTCGGGCGGCTGGGATGCTAGTCCACTTTCCCCACCTCTCCGCCTCCTCCTTTGTGCGTGCTCCCAGGGAACAGAAACAGTATCAACGTCACACAGGTCGTACGATCCCATCAGCGCGTTACTGCTGACGCGAATGCCAACTAAGCCTTTGCGAAATCAGCGAACGACGTGCGAAAGACAACGCGCGTGTCAGACTACGGGGTGGAGGAGGAGGCGGCGGAGGATGAGGAGGAGGCGGAGGAGGAGGAGGAGGAGGAGGAGGAGGAGGCACGACCAAATCGAATCCGAGCACGCCGAAACGGGAGAAGGAAAGGAGGAGCATGAGGAGGAGGAGGAGGAGGAGAAGGCGGAGGAGGAGAAGGAGGAGGAGGAGGAGGAGGAGGAGGAGGAGGAGGAGGAGGAGGAGGAGGAGGGCACGTGCCATCGGGAGAATGAGCTGGAGGAGGAGGAGGAGGTGGAGGAGGAGGAAGGGAGCAACGACAGCTGCCCTGCCCTGCCCTGCCCCGCCCTGCCATGCACTGCCCGCGACCCCCCCGTCCCGCCCCAACGCGCGCCTGGGCCAAGACCTCCGGGAAGCGCAGCCTCGGCGGCTGGCAGAATCCGGAGGAGGCTCGACCGATCGCGCTGCCTGGCCGAGTTCCAGCGCGGGGGTCTGCGGGTGAGGCGGCATCCGCTCTTCACGGATGCCCTCTGGCCTGCTTCCCCCTGCCCTTGCCCTAGGCCGAGCCCCTCCTCCCCCTGCCGCGGCCTGTCAGCTTGCGTGGTGTGGGGGGGACGCGCGCGAGGGGGGTCCTGCAATGGGTGGGGGAGCCGCATGCGGCCGCGGCCACTGGGGTCATCGGTGGAGCTCACTATGGGGCCACGAACCGATGCACTGGGCGGGGGGGGGCGCATGCAGTCGCGGCCACTGGGGCCTTCGGTAGGGGGCCACGAAACGCGTGAGGGTTGCGTCGACATGGTTGACATGCAGAGGGCAGAGGTAGGGATGCGAGGAAGGATGAAGGAGAGGAGGAAAGGACAAGAAGGCTACGCGGGGCGCTGTCTTTTCAAAACGAGGACCCGGCACCACAAGATGGTTGGGAAATGCTCGGTGAAGGTACCCTGGAAAAGGTACGGCGTGGACACATCTGGCCAGAAGTGTGTTCCGAGGAATCTGAAACGCGGACACGAGGAATAATCAGACAACCCCGACGCCGCACACATCACAGTGTTCAATCTGCATTCATCTTGACTTGTACAAAGGCGGCGCGTTCAGACATTCGTGTGCACACCTACCTCGGTCACTCCTGCCACACCAACCTCCACCATTCGCCATTGTCAAGCTTCGATGTGCGCCCGCAGTGGGCAAGAGGGAGCGGCAGCCGTGGACGAGACAAACGAGCACCAACCCACGGAGCCGATGGCGGACGAGGAGCAGGAGAAACAGGCAACGCCAACAACCAGATGCTGGACCTCCCGGCGAAGCCCACCCTCTCGCTGGCGCGCGGACAGGCAGGGCCGGCGGCGGCAATTCTGCAGATCAGGAGGAGGGGGCGGAGGACGAGGAGAGGGGGGGGGGGGGGCAAGATCAGTGGACGGGGCAGAGGAGGAAGAAGACAGAGGAGAGCAAGGGGAAGGAGGCAAGCAGAGGGGGGGGGGGGGGGCAGGATCAGGTGGAGAGGGCAGAGGAGGAGGAGGAGGAAGCAGAGGGAGGGGGGGCAGGATCAGGCGGAGAAGGCAGAGGAGGAAGAAGGGCAGGGTGAAACGGAACAGCGGCGGGCGGCGGCGAAGGTCGCCATCTGGGGCCGGGCTCGCTGGGCCAGAGTTCGGGGGGAGGACACCGCACCCCCCGCGCCCCCTCCTGCTCCTCCTGCTCCTACTCCTGCTCCTCCTGCTCCACCTGCTCCTCCTGCTCCTGCTCCTTCCCCTCTTCCTCCTCCTCCTCCTCCTCCTCCGCCTCCTTCTCCTCATGAGCATGAGCATCATCATCATCACCACCATCATCAGCATCATCGTCATGATCATCACCATCATCATTGTCATCATCATCACCATCACCATCACCATCATCATCATCATCACCACCACCATCATCATCATCATCATCATCATCATCATCATCATCATCATCATCATCATCATC
>CAUYUJ010007107.1:0-48974 GCA_963575745.1 Prorocentrum cordatum
CGTGTGAGGGGTGTGCCGAAATGGGTGCGGCGCCGCCATGCGAGCGCAGCCACTGGGGCCTTCGGTGGAGCTCCCTATGGGGCCACGAAACGCGTGAGGGGTGTGCCGTGATAGTGGGAGGAGGGAGGAGGGAGGGAGGGGGCAGCGGGAGGAAGGAAGGAAGGAAGGAGTGAACGCGGGGCGCTGTCTCTTCAAAACGAGGACCCAACACCACAGGATGGTTGGGAAAAACACAGACACAATTAATCGCCGATCCCTAGGAAACTATGGGAAAAGATGGGAAGTGGGGGGGAAGACAAAAACTCAGAAAACATGGGAAAATATGGGGAATCCTGTTATTTGTGTGTATTTATGCGTGTGTCCCAGGGCCCCTTCACGCATGGACTACCACCTAATCGAGTTCACAAACAATGCAGCTGCTGTTGAACACGTTCGCTGTACCTAACTCTGCAGAGAGTATGCCGATGCCCAGCCTTTGACCGCGTTGCTCTGGCATGCCCGGGCTGACGGCCGCACTGGGCCTGAATGTCATGCATTGCTAGGCCCAGCTGCTGAGTCAAATCTCCAAGCAGGAGATGTACGCGACGATCTCAAAGCTGGAGCTGACAGCGACGAGCTTCAAGCTCACGCTGTAGGCGACGATCTCCAATCCGGAGCTGTTTGCGGCGATCACCAGCCTGAAGCTGCACACGACGATCCGCATGCTGAAGTTGTTAGCGACGATTTCCAAACGGGAGTAGTACGCGTCGATCCCTCGGTTGAAGCTGTGCATGTCGATTGCTATGCTGAGGCTGTACGGGTCGATCTCCAATCGGGCGATCGCCAAGCTGAGCGTGACGATCTTTAATCGGAACATGTACGCGCCGATGTCCATGCTGAAGTTGTCCGTGCAGATCTCCAAGCCCGAGCTATTCTTGGCGATCTCCCACCCGAAGCTGTTTGTCACGAGGACGTTCCCAAGGCCGCATTTGATCGTGACGGTTCCATGATGAAGTTGTTTGCGACGATCATGGTAGGTGCACGTGACGATCTTACACCTGCAGCTCTTCCTGACGATCTCCCAGAAGCTATCCCTTGCGATCTCCACGCCGAATCTCTACGTGACGATCTACTGGCGTAGCTGTACGTGACGGTCTCCAAACTGACCCTGTACGTGACGATCTCCGAGCTGACGCTGTACGTGACGAACCCCTGTGCTGAAGCTGCTCGTGAAAGTCCCATAGCCGCGGCTTTCTGCGATGGCGGTCGAGTTACTACGGTAGTTCGTGTTTGTCTCCATTCCGATCACTAACGTACCGTTCTTCTTGAATATGATGTTCCTGCTGCTGGTGCCATTCTCTTACAACGCGAGGACCTTCCACAGCTTCGCTGGTGCAGCACGACCCATGGTGGCTTGGCTGCGCACTTCGCCAAGGATACCAAACAAGTCTAAGTCCATGAATGTTGGGGCTCGTTAGTGGTACGTGGCCAGCAAGACGAAGACCAAGAAACACACATTCCCCCAGAAGAGTACGCCTAGGTGCGCAGACACATGCCAGAAGGTTCCGGAGGATATTCGCAATGTTCGGCCTGGCTTCGTACCTCCAGAGTGCCGCACTGCTACCTCGACCTCGGCGTGGCCGTCCACGACTCGCTGACTCCCACGCCGACCAGCTCGCCGACCTCTGCACCGACCAGCTCGCCGACTCCCGCGCCGACCAGTTCGCTGTCGCCCGCGCCGGCCAGCACATCGACTGCAAGCACGATCGTGCACAGCGATGCACAAGGTGGTCGGATGTCGATGGTATGTCTTATTTTCCTGTGCTCTCCAACAGTCTTATCGGTGACTTTCACCGTGAGACAAGCAGCAGTTACACCTGAACCCGCACAGACCTGCCCGGCGGCTCCCGCACCGTCCAGCCCGCCGACTCCCGCGCCGACCAGCTCGCCGACTCCCGTGCCGACCAGCTCACCGACTCCCGCACCGACCAGCTCGCCGACTCCCGCACCGACCAGCTTGTCGACTCCCGCGCCGTGCGACTCGCCGACTCCGCCCAGCTCCCGCGCCGACCAGCTCGCGGAATCCTGCACTGACCAGCTCGGCGGCTCCCGCACCGATCAGCTCACCGAATCCCGCGCCGACCAGCTCGCCGACTCCCGCACCGACCAGCTCACCGATTCCCAGCCCAACCAGCCCACCGAATACCATCAGGCTTTTTTCGCTTGGCTCATCAATTTCGCACTGTTGCTCGCCTCCCTCCCTCCTCCGCTCGCCCAGTGCTCTGTTCTCTGCTCGTGCGGGATACTGGTGCGAGCGTCGCTGTTGACCTCCGCGCCCACACCCTTTCTTCATCGCTACTGGGCGGCTCGTTCGGATCTTTCCAGTGGTGCAGGCAGTCTCGCCCCATCCGAGGAGGAGGAGGCGGAGGAGGAGGAGGAGGAGGAGGAGGAGGAGGAGAACGAGGAGTAGGGGCGGAGGAGGATGAGGCGGGGAGGGCGTATGACGTAGGCGAGGAGGTGGAGGCTAGGGAAAGGAGGAGGAGGAGGAGGAGGAGGAGTCCTCACTGCCTTCGTTCTCGCCCTCACTGTCTCTCTTCGCCTCTCGCTTCCCTGCTTTGTGCTTCTGCGCCGCCTCTTGCCTGTCGTCCGCTGTCTTCCTTGCTTCCCCTGGTTCCTCATACGCTGCGTGCGTTCTCGGCAAAATCTCGAGTAACGTCCCTGGCTTGCCCGGCTGTCTTATGTCTCACGATGTGAAGCCAAATGTGCCGAGGTTCTTGTAGGAAAGAACACCACAGCGAATATGCCTTCGATGGCAGGTCACAACCACACTGACGTGTTCGACGCCTCCCGCGTCAATTAAAATTCCGTCCTGTCCTAGCCTCGACGTCGAAGTCAACTGCTTGCTAACACGCGGGTCCCGCGGCTCCGCTTAGCTGCCCAGTGAAGGAGAGGATTTCCCCCCCAGGTCGCTCGCTCCTCCTCCTCCTCCTCCTCCTCCTCCTCCTCCTCCCCCGTCGTCCTCGTCCTCCTATTCCTCGTCCTTCCTCCTCCACCTTCCCTCCTCCTTACTCGTTCCAGCTACCTCCTCCCGGCTCCTCCCTCCCCCTCCCCTCGTTCCCAGCCTTGTCCTCTCCTCCTCTTTCCCCTCCTCCTCCTCCTCCTCCTCCTCCTCCTCCTCCTCCGCCCTCCCCTTCTCTTGAAACCCCTCTAAATGTATACGCGTCGCACAAGACATGTTTAGGCCCATCATTTCTTTGTCTTCGACCTCCCTCTCCTCATCATCCCTCCTCTCTCTTCCCTCCTTCCCCTACTCGTCCTCTGTCCCCGCTCTCATCCCTCGCCTGTTTCTCCCTCCCTCTCCCCCCCCATCGCCCCCCCCCGTCCTTCCTCCTCTTCCCTTCTCCCCATCCGTCTTGTCCCCCCATCTCATGCCTCGCCTCGTTCTCCCCTTTCCCCACCTCGCTCCTCCTTCTCCATCCCCCCCCCCCTCGCCCTTCGCGCCTCATTCCTCCCACCCTCGCCCCCACATAACCCCCCCCCTCCGCCGCTCCCCCGACGACAGGGGGCAGGGCCGCCGCCGCGAGCCCGCGGCACCCGGGCGCCCGACGTGCGCGCCGAGGCCCGGCATCACCGCGTGGGTGCTCGGGCAGCGCCCCAGGGGGGGGGGGTGCGGGCAACCCTGGGCGCTGCCCGAACACCCCACGCGGTGATGCCCCCCCACCCCCCCCGGCCATGCCGCAACCTCTCTGGACGACCCAACAACACACACCCATACCCATAGGGGGGTCGGAAAGGGCTATGGGTGCGTGTTGTCGGATGGGGGTCCCCGCTCGAACGGGAGCGTTCCCTAGGGTCCGACAACCCGCACCCCTACCCATAGCCAGTCCTCCTTCCAACGACCCCCTTATGGGTATGGGTGTGTGTTGTTCGTTCGTCACTCTCTGACCTTCCAGGGGGGCTTGTCAGGAATAGCACCGGGACCTAGCTGCCCACATTCCAGTCGATAGCTTCGGCAGCCCAGATGGGTCTGTGGGTCTGGAGTGCTATTTGCTAGCGCTCTGGAAGGTCAGGGCTCTCCCTCCCCCCTTCCCGGCCTCTCCTCCCCCCTCCCCCAGGTTCAAGATCTGGGCCTCCCAGATGGGGTCGGAGTGGATGGGCTCGGAGGATCGCGCCACATCACCGATGCATCGACGATGCGGCTCGATGCGGAGCCCGACTTTCTCCACGCCAACGTCGCCGATGCGTCGCCGACGTCTCCGATGCATCGCCGATGCATTGGCGACGCATCGCCGATGTATCGCCGATGCGGCGCGAACCTCCGACCCCATCTACTCTCGGGCCGAACGAAAGGAGGGGATAGGGAAAGGGGGGGTTACGAATTCTGCTGCATGCAGCTGGTTTCGGCCCCGCCGCCGAAACCTCCCCCTTTGCTATCCCCCCTTTCGCCCGACCCCATCCACTGGGACCCGGAGGCCTCCTCCTCCTCCTCCTCCTCCTCCTCCTCCTCCTTCTCCTCCTCCACCTCCACCCAGACCCCATCCATAGGAGGCCTCTGCACGCGCCTTGGGCTCCGGCGCATACCCCGCGGGGGCTTCGGGCCAGGGCCCTCCCGCGGGGGCTCCGGCCGCGCCCCCCGGGGCCCTCGGGAGCCATTCCCTTTCGAGGCAGGGGGCCGCTGGCTCCTCCTCCTCCTCCTCCTCCTCCTCCTCCTCTTTTCTCTCCTCCTCCCCCTCCTCCTCCTCCTCCTCCTCCCCCTCCTCCTCCTCCTCCTCCTCCTCCTCCTCCTCCTCCTCCTCCTCCTCCTCGACTTCGATTCTCCGGGGCCGCAGTCCCCGAGGAGGTTGCGGGACGTCTGGGGTCGTTCGCGGGCGGCTCTGGACCCATACAAGATCTTGTCGTTCAGAAACCAGGACGGGGGGGGTCTTGGGCCATTTGTCGGCCCCTGGGGGTCCTCGCTGGGCCCCGGGGCCGTCCCGTCAAAAACCCGGGGAACGAACGGGCTGGGACTTCGGGGACGCCGTCCTGAAAAAATCGGGACGTCGCATTGCTGGGCTGGGCTCTGGGGCCCCCGTGTCCTCAAGAAGATGGAGCCTCCTTGAGGCATCGACGAGGAAAAAACGCCATAAACGTAAACTTTTGGCGCCCCGCGCGGATTTCTTTGATCCGCGGTGTGCCCCCCTGGCGGCGCCTCCGGCGCCGCCCCTGGCGCGCGGAGCGCGCCAGGGAGGGGGTTCCGGCGCAGATCCAAGTAATCCGCGCAGAGCGCTACAAGTTTATGTTTATGGTGTTTTGCCTGCTTCCAAGGAAATCGGGACCCCCCCAGTGGTGGTCCCTCTTCGTGTCCCTCAGAATTTTCAAAATTAGTCAAAAACTAGTCTGGGGACGATTTTTCCACTACTTTGAACTTTCGCTGGGGGCATTTTAAGTTTTTTATCCAAAATCAGCCTGTAGGGGGGACACGCCCGACCAAAGGGAAGGAGTGCGGCGCGAGGTGGAAACAGGTGTGGCCCCTGGCAGCGGACACCGCCAGGTCGAGCCGCAGTGCTCGGCACGAGAGGTTCGGGGCGTGCCGCGCCGCGCTCCGCAGCCGCCGCTCGTGCGGGCGGGGGTCTCTGGAGGCCCGTCGCGGAAAGGCGGGCAGGCGGACTGGAGACGGCAGCGCCAGGATTGCGTCGGGCCTGTCCCCCTACAGGGGGAATGCCCAACAATAGTCAAAAGAGTCTGAGGACGACATTTAAATGACTGTTGAATCTGTTTGAGCATTTTGGGGGTATCTTTGATTTCTCGTCCAAAATCCGCCTGTAGGGGGACATGCCCGACCGAACGCCAGATGGGGCGCTCCAGAATCCGAATAAGAATACAGCAAATGAATATCATTCTCATAGTCCGAACGACAAGACGGTGCATGAAAATGTTGCGTGGGCACAGCAGCGCACGAACACACCTTTCCGAGAGAACCCGTCGCCCTCGGCGCGTTTTGCCTCCGTCGAAAGGTAGTTGAAGGCGGCGGCAAGTCCGCGGGCGGAAGGCGGCGGAAGGCTGGCGGAAATCAGCGGAAGCAAGCGAGACACGTTAGCATGTTTGGGCCCGGGGATCCCGAAGTCGGCCAGATGCTTCCAAGCGTTGCCGACAAGTCACGGAGTCACGGCGGACATATTTTACGCAGATGGGGTACGATTTATTATTTGACGGATTGACTCGGTGCGGGCTCTGGGATGTTTTGCATGTTCGCGGCGGTTCCTGGCGTTACCGACCCTTGCGGGTCAAGAAGCCTTCCAGTGACCCGACCCATATGGTCAAATCCGGCCTATACGGGGGTGGCGTTTGTCAAGGAATGTGCCTGGGTAGCTTCAGACCTTGGAGGATTCTTCATCTGATGCGTGCGGCGGTGATACCCCGTGCCATACCTCAATTGGAGTGCCATTGTTTTCCAGCCCGTAGATTCCTTAACCAATGATTCCCCGTCCAAGGCCCCGTCGGTAGGTCGCCAGTGCAATAGAATCTCGCACGACGTGGTTCCACAGGGGTCCCATCTCACAGCGTCCCTTCCGAAAGGGTCCCGCCCAGTAGCGCCCAACACGACTCGCGGAATCCCATTGATTTGCACGCGGCCTTCCCTCCGTGGAGAGCGTCTGGGGGTTCTCCAACGTACCCGCTGGATAATTTCGGGCTTCATCGGACGGAAATGTCCTGGGCCGTCAGGGTGCTGCCCGGAACAACACCTTCGCACACACACACACAGACACACACACACACACACACACACACCCACCCACCCACGCACGCACGCACGCACGCACGCACGCACGCACGCACGCACGCACGCACGCACGCACGCACGCACGCACGCACGCACGCAGCGCACGCACGCACGCACGCACGCGCACGCACGCCGCACGCACGACGCACGCACGCACGCACGCACGCAACCCACACACACACACACACACACACACACACACACACACAACACGCACGCACACGGCACACGCACGCACACGCACGCACGCACACACGCACACACACACGCACACGCACACGCACACGCACACGCCACGCACACGCAACGCACACGCACACGCACACGCACACGCACACGCACACGCACACGCACACGCACACGCACACGCACACGCACACGCACACGCACACGCACACGCACACAAAAGTGTTCGGGCATTCGGGCACCCCGCCACGCGCACACGGGACATCCAGAGATTCTGAGGACGTGGTTCGAGGACGGGGGCTGCTCCATCGTTGGTCCTAGTGATTCGCTCGTGCGTCGACTGGTCGCGGATATCGGTGACTGCGCGGCTGGTTCTGATGAATTTCTAGGCCTGATGAAGACTGGGCTCAGCCGAAGCTGTGGTTGCCAGGTTACTGGGTCGGTACGGGGTTTTGCTTCTTCTGGTTGCGTGAACGCATGGGTCGTGGTTGCGGCGCGAAGGCGTGGAAAGAAATGGCTCGCAGCTTGATGGGCCTTGCGAAGGGAGGCTGAACGTGAAATGCATATCCTCATGTGCGATTCAATGTGATGTAATGCGATGGCGCGCAGCATGGCATGATATGGCTTGATATTCCGTCGCTGAGATGTTTATTGCTCTTCCAGACACCGCTTGTTGACCTGGTAAGAATTTCCCGGCGTGGTGTATGTCTGAGTTTCTGTATGTTCCAGCATGTATGTTTGGATTAGGTGTTTTCTGTCAGTTTGGTGGTTACTTGTAGACAAGGGCTGTCAAAACGTACGGGCATTACCAGACGTGCTACGATGTATTTCTAAGCAGCGGATGTGCGTTGTCTTGGACCCCATTGAGTTGAACGGCGTATGCGTAACATCGGCCGCACAACTACCTGCAACATGCGTAACATGCGTATCCGTAATATCGGCCACATGATTGGGGCCGGCAAAATTGGAGTCGTGGCCCGCGTGTGAGATCATAACGGTGGGATGAAGAGGTGGTGGAGGACGAGGAGGAATACTAGGCAGGGAGGCGTGGCAGAGACACGTGGCACAATTCCCTCTCAAGTTTCGGCGAGGCGTGGCATGTGAAACACTCCTCGGTCTCGTCTCGTGGTGTTTTTCTTCGCCACCGTGGAGGAGGGGGGGGGGAATACGAAGAGTCATGGCCCAGAAGGCCATTCCATGTGACATGCTGCTCTCCCAGCCTGCACATGGGCGTACCGTCTGGAACGCTCTTCCGTCTCACTTCGGGGTCCCACCTCGTCGTTTTGCAGGGAGGCGCAGCAAGTGAAACACTCTCCCGTCTCGTTTCGGGGTGCCCTTCCTCGTCGTCGTCGACTTCTGGGGGCCCGTAGGGGGCCCGGGGAGGCCGAAAGCTGCTAACAAAACAACTGGCTTCCTGCAGCCTTTGTTCTGGTGATTGACCGCATCCTGGGCCGAATCCCCCCCAGGAAGGCGCACACAGCGCCCAGGACTGGCCTGGCCAAGATCGGCGTCGGTGTGCACTTGCGTCACCGCATCCCCAGAGGAAGAAAGATAGCGCGCCAGAGCGCTGCCAGGGGACCGCCAGGAGGCGTCGGAAGTTTCTTTTCATGCCGTCTTTTCTTCATCGAGTCCCCTCGCGCGCATACAAGATGGCCAGCAGGTGGCTCCCGGCGCTGCCGGGCCACAGGTCTACTTGCACGAGATGCAGCGCCTCGCGACGCTGCTCAACGAGGCGCCGGAGAACGACCCGAGCCGCTTCGGCCCGGTGCGCGGGGATTTGGCGGGCGTTGTTGCGCTTTATACGCTCGCTCAATTTGTTCGACTGGACGGGCACGGGGAGGAGGTGAGGAGAGGAGGAGGAGGAAGAGGAGGAGGACGAGGAGGAGGATAAGACGCTGCTTGGCGCCGCCGCGCGTCCACACCGACGGGCACAAGGAGGAGGAGGAGGAGGAGGATGAGGAGGAGGAGGTGGAGGAGGAGGAGGAGGAGAGGACGAAAAAAGAGGAGGAGGAAGACGAGGAGGAGGAGGAGGAGGAGGTGGAGGTGAGGAGGAGGAGGAGGAAGAAAAAAAGAGGAGGGGAGGGAGGAGGAGGAGGAGGAAGAAGAAGGAGGAGGAGGAGGAGGAGAGGAGGAGGAAGTGGAGGAGGAGGAAGGAAGAAAAGAGGAGGAGGAGGACACGGGAGAAGACCGCAGCACCGCACCTCGGCGCCGCGCGTCGCGCCGAGCACGCTCTTCGGCCTCCCAGGCGTCAACCTTCCGAGTTTTCTTTTCCCTGGTCCTCCTCCTCCTCATCCTCCACCTCCTCCTCCTCCACCTCCACCTCCTCCTCCTTCTCCACCTCCCTCCTCCTCCTCCTCCTCCTCCTCCTCCTCGCCTCTTCCGTACTTGGTGCAGGCTGTCGGCCGTGCTGAGAGGTACGCGATCAGGGAGGGGGTCCACGGTTTCCCTGACCACCAGTGCTTCGTCACTGACCTGCTGGCGCTCGCCCAGGAAGGAGAGCGTTGGTGTTCCGAGCTCGAGCAGGGTCGTGCCAAGCATGTTCGAGCGTGGTGGGACATCTTCGTGGCCAGCCGCAGGCGCATTCAGCGGGACCTTCCCAAGTTCCGGTGGACGCCAGCGCACATGTCCTTGGAGGAGCTTATGGGCACAGAGCCGCAGGAGCTGCGTGACTGGCTAGGCAACGGCTGGGCAGACTATTTCGCGCGCTGCGGTGCGGCCTCTCATGCACTGGCCGGGTCGGTAGCTGAGGCGGTAACAGCTGCGCTGAAGCAGCACCGCAAGGTCCTGCAGTTCATTTCGTGGGGGCACTTCAGGTGGTGGCTCGCTTGCGAGCGTGGAGGTCCCCAGGCCAGGCCCATTGTGGTGGAACGCAGTACGGACTATGTCCTTGCTTACTGCGCCAGCCTCGGGCGGTCACAATGCGGAGTCACGGCCACAACGGGCTCCTCCCTCGAGTCGTTGCAAACTGGCTCTCGTCGTGTATGTCGCCCTTCGCGCGTTGCCAGTGCTCTCACAGCCGAGTACTTCCGCGCATTCGGCGAGGGCTGGGTTCTCTGCAGCGACCAGAGGGCTGGCATGGCCCTGGGCGCGGCCTTGGCACTTGAAGGGAGCTCACAGCCTTCGGCCCCCGCAGCCTTGTTGCCACCGGCCTTGGCAGAGGGCACAACGTGTTCAGGGGCAACAGTGTTCACTGTTGCAGGCGCTGCGGGTCTCACTTCGCTGCGGGGGATGCCCGCGCAGTGCAGAAGCTTGGCTTGAGGTGCGAGGGGCTCTCGCCCAACGAGTCCACGCGCCGCAACCAGCAAGGTGCGAACAGGCGTGTCGGGAGGGGCCTGGCGCCTCGTGCCCGACGCACCCCTGCAGCGCCGCCCCCGCAGGGGGGCTCCTCTTGCAGCCACGCGGCGCGTTGATCGACCATGTCGTGATTCGCTGCCGTGCCGTGTTCGGCTGGTGGCACGGCGTCTTCTTCGGTGGCGACGCCTCCTTCGCAGGAAGTGTCCGGTTCGGGCCGGTTCGGGCCGGTTCGGCGGCGGACCGGTTCGGTTGCAGCGGTTCGATTTCGGCGCCGGTCCGGTTTTGGTCGGTCCGGTTTTGCCAGTCCGGGTCGGTTATGCCGGTTCGGTTCGGCGGTCGCGGGGCGGTCCGGTTTTGGGGGGGGCGGTTTTGGGCCGGAGGAGGAGAAGGAGGAGGAGGAGTGAGGAGGAGGAGGAGGAGGAGGAGGAGGACGAGGAGGACGAGGAGGAGGTTTAGGAGGTGGGCGAGGAGCGAGGTGCCAGGAGCGCGGAGCGAGGAGGCTCGCGCGCCCATCGGCTCCGCGCCCGGCGAGGTGCCTCGCTGCAGTCGTCGTCGCCGTCGTCGTCGTCGTCGTCGTCGTCGTCGTCGTCGTCGTCGTCGTCGTCGTCGTCATCGTCGCCGTCGTCGTCGTCGTCGCCGCCGTCGTCGTCGTCGTCGGGCGCCCCCGGACCTCTCGGCCCCTTCCCTCATGCCGCTCTTCCCCTCGTCTCCGCGGCCCCGGGGCCGGAAAACGCGGGCCTCCGGGGGCCCGGGGTTCGGCCGCCTGGAGCTGCTTTGCCGCCTGGAGGAGGAGGGAGAAGGAGGAGGAGGAGGAGGGAGGAGGAGGAGGGAGGAGGGGGTCCTCGCCTCCCCCCCCCCGCGCCCTGCTGCACCCCCGAGGGGGGCGCTGGCACCGCGGTGGGGGGGGGGCCGGCACCGGGGAGGGGGGGGCCGGCACCGGGGGGGGGGTGCCGGCACCGGGGGGGGGGCCGGCACCGGGGGGGGGGGGGGGTTGCCGGCACCGGGGTGGGGGGGGGCCGGCACCGGGGTGCGGGCGCCGGGGCTCTTCTGGGGGCTTAAGCCGGTGGGGAGCCCCGGGGCCCGGTTCGGTTCCACCCGGTTCGGGCTTGCCGTTCGGGCCGGTTTCGACCGGCCGGTTCGGCTCGAACCGCCCGGTCCGGTTTCAGCCGGTCCGGTTCGGGCTCCGGTTCGGGCGGTTCGGTTGCAGGAGCCGCCGGTTCACGGTTGCCAGTTCGGTTCGGACTCTTCTTGCCTTCGTCGGCGGCAAGTTGGCCTGCGTCGACGCGCCCTTGACCCTCTTCCTCTGCGAGTGGGTCTTCCTCCACGCTTTCTTCAACCTTGCCCTCTCCGCCATCGTGGCGCGAGGGCGCCTCGGCGTAGTCCGTCGGGCGCGCGCCAGCGCGGCCGGCGGGGCACGCTCGAGAGGCGCTGCGCTCCTTCTCCTTCCCCTTCTCCTTCTCCCTCTCCTGGCCCCGCGAGGCGGAGCGGCGCGCGTCATCAGTTTGCAAAGGGTGGCGCTCGAGTAGGGGATCGACTGCAACGTTGATTTATGGAAGACTGAGAAACGCCATTAAAGATATAATGGGTCCGGAGTGTCCTGGGTAATTCCGCCCCGCATTGCGAGGTGAATTTCGGGCTGATTTGGCCAGGAATGAAGACTGAAGAAAGTCCACGCGAAATTAACTTCGCTTGTCACTTGCCGTTCCGGGGTTTTGCGTTCGCAGAGATCCGCGCAAACATCCGCTGCATCACGTCTTCAAGGTCGGCGCAGCGACGCGCGTCATCGGGTCGCAAGGCATGGCGTTCGAGTAGGGGGTCGACTGCAACATTGATTTACCCCGGAATTGGTCCTTTCGTTGAATCTGCAGGGAAAGGCTCATAATGCTCAGTCGACGTGTGGGAATTCGACGTGTTCGTCGTAGATTCGATGGGGGCGTTAATTTTGGGGCACATGGCTCGAGGCATGGCGTGCCGCAGGGGCCGCCGCCGCGACGCGCGGAGCAGAAGTCTCTGGCCGCATTCCGTTTGGGGAAGCAGCGAAGAAGTGTTGCGGTGCCGAGTTGGGTGGATCTGCTATTGTTCGGGGGTGGACAGACCTCCTACCCTGACACGTCGACTAAGGAATTGGCCGTTTTCGTTCGGCGAGAGGGCGTCGCGGCCGTCATCTTGGCGGGTCCAGTTCCGCCGGTTTCGGCCCCAGGCTGCTTTCACTAAGGGGAGGTCTACTGAAGGGAGGACTGAGTAGCGTGGACAATTTGCATCGTGGCATTTGCATGCGAGTGTGGGCGCGTTGGGGGCCTCGCCGAGGCTGCGTGCGACTTCGTGGGCGCCAGGAAAGTGAACCTGAAGACCCCTGGGGGCCTTTTGGTCTTGTTGGTTGCAGTTTTGGTATCTTGGGGCCGTTTCGGGAATCTTTAGAGCCGCTTTTAATCGCAGCGGCGTGCGCTGGGGTGGTGCCAGACCGTCTTGAGACCACCTAAGGCGGTGGTGTGCAATATTGGGCGTGTCTTGCGGCCTTCGGGGAAGTCTGTTTAAAGATTGTGAAGACGCTTGGAGCGGCCAAACGTCACTCCTGTGAGCCTTCTTGATGGAGTTGGTGCATGCATGGTGATACCTGGCGTTTTTTTCTTCAAAACATGTAACTGCTCATGTCCCGATCAATATGTGAAGCCTACTGTTTGGGAATCGTTTTTTCGGGGTGGTCAGTTTGGGCCGACGTGGGTAGTCTTGGGGCCGCCTGGGGGGCACCTTGGCGCTCCGCCTTGAGGTGCACGTTGTCCCTTGGCGGGTTTGGGGAAAACGGGGGGGGGGGGAGGGGGGGGGCTGGCTGGTCTTGGGCCGTCAAGAGTTCCTCGGGATGCTGCCGTCTGGGGCTAGGGCTGAGGCGTTTGAGGAGAATGCGAATTTGGGCCATCCCAGCCCTCCCCACACAATACGACGCGACGCATTCTTGGCGTTGAAGCGCGGGTCCAGCCCTCATTGACACTGCGCCCGCGCCCTGACGGACGCTCGCGTTCCTCGCACTTCGCGACCCACGGGGGGAAACCATCTACGGCACCAGCGGGCACATTCACATGTGGAAGCCTGCTCGTGCTCGCGTTCTCCTCGCGCACATGCACTTTTCCTTCCGCTGGCCAGTCGACATAACCTGGGAGATCGGCAGCACGGGGCGCAAGTTGTGGTGGATGCCACGAGGCGTTGCAGGTGCGGGGCTGGCACGAAGAATACCCGACGGAATGGGGGGGCGGGCGAAGCCGCGGCGTGCACGCGCGCAGGGGTGCTTCGATCCAGGGCCCAGAGAGGCCACGCGAGAAGAGCTGCGCGCACACACAAATGCACACACACAAACACACAAACACAGCACACACCACACAACGCACGACACACAACACACGACACACACACACACGACACACGACACACAACACACAACACATGACACACGACACAACACACAACACACACAACACACGACACACGCACAACACACATCACACAACACTGACGCACGCCACACGCACACACCATACCACGCCGGGAATCCAATACGGTGGCGCGAGGGTATCGCATTCTCATACCTAGTTATTTTGACGGACCTTCACATTTAGAATAGAGGCCTGTGGCCCCAGTGGGCAAGGTCCCATGCGCAAGCCAGCTAACTTCGGCACACTTGTTTGGGAACTTTAGGCATTTACGACCCTACTCCTATTCTTCCCCGCAGGGACCGCTCAAGAGCGCCAGTGAGTGGGTTTCCGTGCACGCTTCGCGCCAACATCAGGGTGGCAAGTACGACGCCAGCGTGGGTTTCGCTTGCGCCCACGTGGTCATAGAGGTTCACCCCTGGCATTTATATTTCGTGCCTTGTTGTTCCACCTGCAGCTCCAGCGGGCGCGCCATGCCCCTCGCACAGCTTGCAAGACCATTTCGGTCTTGCGTGTCTTTCGTTGTAGGCCTGGTTTGATTGAGCCCACGGTTACATGGTCGTACCATGCACGTTCGAACCTTCCCTTACCCTTCTTGTGCCGTCTCAGAATAGGCTTAGGCTAGCGCTGGAGAGGCTGGTTTGGAATTTGGAAGACCGACTCGGCATTGGATTCCTCGCGTTTTCAAACGAGCTCGGTTTCGCGCGCAGTTCTGTTTAATTATGATGCACTCTTTCCGCTGCTCGCTCTGACTCTCTCTTCCTCCCCCTTCCCGACCACCTCCCGCGCTGTCGGTGGGATTCCATTTCTCGCCAGGCGACTGCGCGAATGCATTGACTCGGGAGGAGCAGCACATATGATTCAACTGAGGGGCCAGCTCACATTCGCCGCTGCGAAGTCGGGGCTCAAGATGTGTGTGGAACCCGTGTAATACCCTCATATATACTCCTTATCCTTACCTCTCCCGCACCTGGCCGTTTGGGCTCAGGTTCTGAGTTGGAGCGATCGTACCTTGATCGCTTGGGAGGGAAAGATATCCATCTATCCCTCCATCTCTCTACCAACGGATCAGGGGTTCTGTACTCTTGTACTTCAACCCCATACACAGGTTATCAGCCCTTTAACGCTCACCTTCACCGACTCGCCCGCGGTGACCTTGCATGCGTGCCTAATGGAGCCGCTTCGGCGCATGCGCCGTAAGGGTTCCATTGGGGCTTCGCGTCCAAGCTCTCCCACGGTGCGACGGCTCGGTGACGAGTTGGAGAGCATTAATGCGGACTGTGTTGGTGTCCCCGATACCCCCCCCAGCTCCCGAGGACCCGAGGCGCGTCTAGCTGCTGAACTTCGCCGCAGCGCCGCCCGCGGGGGGACAGGAGAAGGAGTAGGAACAGGAAGGAAGGAGTTTCACACGCCGACCTTTGATCCTCCCTCCCCTTCCCCGTCGGGAGCAATCCCAACCGCGTCAGGCGAAAGCCTTGCCGGTCTCGATACTCCAGGGCGCTTCCGCGCTAACCGCCGATGGACCTCAGGTGCTGGAACCCCCAGCCCTGCGACCGTCCCTGTGGCGGAGCACGTAGCTACCTTCGAGGAACTCAGTAGACCAGTGTCGGCACAGCCACAGACGCGGTACCCCAAGGTATCATCGGATGAGACATCACACACACATGGTCCGAGTCGCAGCTCGTCCGCGCGCAACCGCCGTGGAGCCCCAGGCCCATGCGGCGAGAGCAGGTCGAGCCCGCGTACTGCCTCTCAGAGGCCATGCACTCCCCGCGACAGGGGACACAGGGAAGCTGACGCTCCCCACCTCTCCATCTCAGACGACCAGCTGGCGGAGACGTCCGCCGCAGGTGACATAGCTGAGCTCAGAGACCAGGTTGAAACCTTCGTGTCCAGCCAATACTCTGGACTACTACAGAGCGTTCAGACGAATGCCACGGATACTGCAGCCATACGCCGCGATCTTGACGGCGCCTTAGGGATCATCGATTCCAGGATCGCCGAAGATAGACGCATCATAGGAGAACTGCAGTACCAGGTTGATCGTGAGGTGTCACACTCAGGTGAACGAACGGCGATGGTCGAGAACCTGCGCAACTATCTCGCGCAGATGGAGCAACAACTTGTGATCGTACGCGACACAGGCATTTCTGCGGTCAGGATTTTACACGATGAGATCCACGACCAGCTCCGTAACCGACCAACCCCAACCGAGGCCACAGACCTCGGCGACGTTCAGTCTCAGATCAATGATCTTCGATCTTACCTAGACCACACTACGGCGACGCTTCGTACCGAAGCACACACAAACTCGTCGAACCTGATCGACATGTTGCAGCGTACTGAGAGAGTCATCACTCAAAGGCTTGATGCGACCAACGCTGTCGTGCAGCCACTCGCTAACCGGATCTCTGACATAGAGCAGCGTTTCCCTGGTGTACAGGACGCCCTGGCAGAGTTGCGTGTCGGACGAGCCCAGACTGATCAGCTGGATTCTCCTCCCACGGTTTACGATTTCGCCCGCCTCACTGACAGGTTGCAGGAGGTTGAGAAGGCGGCGGACCACACGCAGTTAGAGCTCTCCCAGGTTATTCATGAAAGAGATACTGAGAAGGTACGTGTTGAGAGTTATCTCGCACGTCTGGAAAGCGAGGTGGAGGCACAAAGCGCCCGTCTCCGAGCATGCGAGCATCGGCTTGATCGGTATTCCCAACGGTCTCGGGATACTGATGAGTATACACGCCAAAAGGTGGGTCAAATACAAGAAGACATGACGAGCTGGACGAATCAGCTGATCGACCACACTAACGACACCAACATTCACCTTCGACCTGCAGCCGACCCGCACAGGCCGACGGCAGTGTCCGCCGAAGCACCACAAGCTTCAGCAGGACAACAACGACGCACATCTCCAGGAGCAGCCTCCGCGGCAGCTTCTGCACAGACACGCCATGTGTCTCCTGTGCGCACAGAACCAACCATCGACGGTGCACCGATACCCTCACAGCCAGCGTCTGCGGTGTCGGTCCATACTACGACGCCTATCAAGGAGTCAGACACCGTCCGTGTACCTGTCTTGCCTAAGATCACGCAGCTGCTGGAGTGGCAGCAAAGAGTGCGGAAGAACTTCGGGGCCGCCTCAGGGCGACCATCCAAAGCATACGCCTTCCTATGCGTGGCAGAACAACCCGAATGCACATTCGAGGATTTACAAGACAGTGGAGACTTTGAGAGCATCGATTGCAAACTCGCAACCGCTCTGAGCGACATCTTATCCTCAGACTTACGCTACCAAATCAGGCTCATCGAGACCAGAGAGCACAAAGCAGGACGCATGCTCAAAGGACGCCAGATATACTGGCATATCCTACAGTCCTACAAAGTGACAGACGTCGACGACGACCTGCACGATTTCGAGCGCCTTAAAGAACTGAGGATGAGAGACGAAGATTTGCAACGTTTCATTACCGATTGGGACGCCTTACTCTTGGAATGCCGAGAAGTACCCGATCCAAAGGTATTGGAATCGCTATTCCGCACACAGATTCGTAGACATGCATGGATGAAACAAGACATGTACGAGTACCAGCGCATGAAGATGAGCGACCCGAATCGTACCTACGGTTGGCTTCGACAGCGTGTCCTGGACATACTGGAGATTAAACAATTGGAGAAGAATCAAAACAAGCTACGGTACGAACACGAGACACGATCTCAGGTTAACGTGTGCGTTGCATGGAAGAAAGGCAATTGTCGCAATGGTGAACGGTGCAAGGCTCTACATACATATTCCAGGGATTGGAAGAACAACAAATCTTCCAGAACATCAACGGCTGGTGGCAACCCCCGCCGTAGTATGTCCACTCCTGCGAATCACAAGAAGCCAGCATCAAGGCCGTTCTGCTTCGATTTTGCCAAGCGCAACACATGTACCAGAGGTGATAAGTGTAACTAACCGCACGTCGCACAGTGCAAGGATTTCGCACAGAACAAGTGCACAAAAGGCGACAAATGCAAATACGCTCATCTCGCACCTGGTGCAAAGACTCCTGAACGAAGCCCGAGTCGACCACGGACTTCCAGCCAGGACAGCCGTGGCCGATCACCATCCCGCGGATCAGGAAGCCAACGGTCTTCACAACGCGGGGGGTTTCGCTACGCAAGCGATTCACGACAGGGACGTGACAACCGACGCCAATACGACCGATCCCGTTCCACATCCAGGAGGTCCCAAGACTCTCGCAGCCAATCGAGAAGTCGTTGCGACAGATCTTCGAGATCTACCTCCCGAGGACGAGACAATCGCGGCGGCGGACGTGGCAGTCCACGCGGCCGTGATCGATCATATGGCAGTGACAAAGGACGTGGCAAGCGGTATCCGAGCCGCGGATCGTCCCGTGGTTCACCCAACACTAGAGCACGTTCTCCTGCCAACTTTAGACATTCACGCCGTTCAGACCGCAGCTACGTCATCCGCGACAAGACCCTCATGGCCAACACCAAGGCCACAACGACATCTACCAAGATACGTCGTCGGATACGCTTCGACGTACGCAACGTGGACTACTATTTCCATACCATACCTGGCAGAGCCAGACTGGACAGGTGGAAAGAGCTGCCGAATGAGGGTGACATCGTCAAAGTACCAGATCCATTACCACAAAAATGGTGGGATGATAGTGCAGAGGCCTTACAAGAATGTCAAAAAGGGGCACAACTATGGTACGACGAACTGTACGACTACCGACACAACAAAGAGTCGGTGGCCACACCAACTGCGATCCGAAAGCATGACGACACTGTCAAGCAGTCATCAAAGACTGCCCAGACGACAACAACGACAAAGCAAGTCGACACTCCACGCTCGACTGCAGCATTGACAAGGTCTTGGGTTCTTGACAGTGGTTCTGCCCATCATATTCAGGGAAAACATGAACTTACGCAGACCGAGTCGGATCGCATATCTATTCGCGAAGAGCATATTCTGGAAACTGCAAATGGTGATCGTACCGTCAACGAGCACTACGACATACGGCTACCCGAAGTTGGACTGCATAGTTCAGCCCTTGCTTTACCAGACTGCCCATCATTACTATCAGTTGGAAAATTGATCGAGGTTGATGGCTTTCGACAGCTTTGGGATCCTGAGCTGGGCTACATGCTTCAGGATCCGGGGGGCCAATGGTATAAGATTCCAGTCAACAATCGAGTGCCAGAGTTACGACTCGACGACTTAACACGGATACCACCACCACGTTTATGCACTTCGTCAGCACCCCGCCGTCGTCAGCGAAAGCGTTCATCCGCCCGCTGTAACGACACTTGTTGGTGCTGCAAAACTACAGAGCAACCAACCACTGCAGACGAGCTACGACCCCACATAGGGACCTGCCCCAAGAGACCACATGTCGGAGAGGGAGGAGGAGCACGGACCATCACGGTCGAAGAACCTCCCGACACAAGAACAGACGAGACCAACGTGGACACGACCACCGACTCGCCTACGTCTCAGATGCAGTGTTCTCCTCCACAATGCGGGGGGTTCGATATAGCTCAAGCAGACAACGACATACCGACAGAGACACCCACGCGAACGCATCCAGACAACGATCGAGTTCTGCCCAACAGACAAAAGAAACCGATCGACCCGATGCATTACATGACTCACAGCCCAAAACATCCCGACTGTGAGATCTGTTCTCGTACGATGGCACAGAATGCCCCGTGTAGACGACAGCACAAACCACATCCACCGGCAGACCCCACCGAAGAGGATAACGCCTACGAAGCTTTTGTCCCGAAGAAGTTCGGTGAAGCTCTAACTGCTGACCATATCGTACTGGCCAAAGACGATGCCGCGGACAAACATGGCGACAAATATGCACTTGTTGTCCTTGACAGATATACTGGCATCTTCATGGCCTACCCAGCGCTACACAAAGACGCAGCTACTACAAAGGCATCCTTTCAACAGTTCATCGCCGCGAACGATGAGGTGAAGCATATCTACACAGACAATTCTGGAGAGCTTCAGAAAGCTTGCCGCCAATTGGGATGGAGACACGACACGAGTACGCCACATCGCCCACAGACAAATGGATTGATTGAGCGGTTGTCAAAATTGTCATCCTTGGTACCAGAGCTGTGTTACATATGTCTGGTCTGGGACACGAATGGTGGAAAGAGGCCATGCAAGCCTTTTGCTGTGGACACAACTTTGTGCATACATCCACGGGCGTTGCTGCCCTCAAAGAGGAGCACGCAGAAAAGACAGCTCATGAAATAAGATTTGGCGAAAGCTTTCCTGGGCACTGCATACCATTCGGTGCTCGGATATTTTGGAAATGCCTCAACCCCGAGATTAACAACGAGACTGCAAAATTTAAAGAAAACTCTCGGGAAGGGTTATTCATGGGATGCCACTTACACTCTGGTGGACGATGGTCAGGTGACTACCTTGTTTTGGACACGGCTACATACGCCAAGAACCCTGATGGTGATCTGTGCCATGTGCACAGAGTCAAAGACATCATCATCCCTGATTGCAAGTTCACCTACCCCGTGAAAGATGGTACTCTACGACATCATAACCCTGAGGCACACGACGAGGTGAAGGCATCTAATTCTCGCCCCTTGGGTGACAAGCCAATGCCTGACCCTCCACTTTCTTACCCTAAAGAATGGGATGATCCGTCTATGATGACAACGGAAGATAACGCTGTTGATATCCAGACATCGGCTTCTGAAGTTGCTGCACCAGCGCCGGAGCCAGACTACTGGGAACAGCGTGGATATTGCGTCATCAGACACATTCGTACCCCAAGAAAGAAACTATTCATCCCAACGGACGACGTCATGAATATACCAGTACCTGTTGACCAACTCGACGTGACACGAGATTTCAAAACGACTTCTATTTTCGAGGGTGAAAGTAACTTCCGAGATGTTTGGGATGGTGTTAGCGCCAACGACCACAGGGAGCTGAGCGAGCCGTGGACAGGCACGATTCAGTTCTATGAGCTTCCAAAAATAACGCCAGACGGCAAAATGGTGGTTCGTGGACGCGAGACACGTGTGCAGACTACTACACGTCCTGATCACGTTCTTCCCGAGCATTGGAAAACACTTTCCCGTGGACAGCAAAAGAAAGAGATCGATTACGCCAACGACGTTAAACGAGCCCGTGAAATTCGTGATCGTGCTGCATTGCGAGTGTGGACAAGACAGGATAAACAGGTCAACAATTTCCGTACTACTACATCAGGCGGACCCACATGGAATACTGTGGAACGACGGATTACATACGACACTGACAATGGTGACGTCATCCGCGACGAGAATGTCAAAGGCGTGACAAACAAAGAAATACTGTATGCCAAATTACCTGGTGGGCCACGTGACATTACCACGGTACTATACTACCGTCAACTACCACAACAGCACGATGGAGAAGAACGTGCTTTGGTATTTGTGGATAATGAAGGAACCGACTTTGGGACTTTGAACCCGCTCATACGCAAGTTCACCCAGTCGGTAGCAATACCAACCATGCCACGTGAGACCAACTACATGCCGGCACACAGAGATAAAATACCAGATTCGACATGGTCACGCCCAGCATTAGTTACCAGAAACCTGAGTAAGAAAGAAGTTGCCGCAGAACCACGTGCACAAGAAGCCCTACGAAAAGAATACGAGAGATTGGAAATGAAACAAACATGGATGTTGGAGACTGTTGCAGAAAAAGCTGACATTGAGTCACAAGCTATTCGCAATGGAACAAAGGTGCATTTCTTCAATATATTGGAATTATCTTCAGTCAAACATGAAGAACTTCCTCCTGATCTACGTAAATTCAAGGGCAGAGTGGTGGTTCAGGGCAATACAGGCAAAGATGAAACTGGTTTGGCCGCCATATTCGCCGACGCCGCTTCCAGTGCTTCGCATATAGAGGCTTCCAAACTTTGCGATGCTACTGCATTATTACCGCAATATGCGGGAGAGCAAAGTGACGCACCTGGAGCTTACACGCAGGCATTATTATACGGCGACGGACGAATTGATCCAGTTGATACTTGGATTACTATACCTAAATGGCGACAACCGACATCATGGTCAAAATACAATAACCCAGTGTGCCGATTGCGATTGGCACTATACGGACACCCTCTTGCAGGTGTCTTTTGGGAACGAAAATGCCGTACATGCTTGGAAAGCGTCGGTTTCGAGCCTATTTCAGGATGGGAATGTGTATGGAGACACAACAAACTGGGACTGATACTTTCAGTATATGTGGACGATTTCAAATTGGCCGGCCCAGCTCATAATCTACAGACTGGCTGGGATTATATTCGTAAAAGCGGTATCGATTTGGATCCACCTACTCCATACTCACAATATTTGGGTTGTGGACAACAAGCATATGACGTACCGCAGAGCATCTTCGACAAAAGAATGTCCACAATACGCCCTATGCTACCTGCGCACAACGAGAAAGAATACAATACGGCAAAACACGTTCGTGGCATTCGACATGACATGCTTGGTTTTACAGATCAGTGCATTGAGCGGTACCTGGAATGCGCCTCCAAGCGCGCCCAGGGAAAAGGGTCACGTCGGAAACGATCCGACTCGCCGAGGGCTTCGCGATCCAAATCGCCATCCTCCTCCGGGTCGGTCGCCAGACCTACTAGTGTGCTCAACGCACGGACAAGATCATCCAGCCCAGCAAAATCGATCGACACAACTTCTACCAATACCATACCCGCCACATACCATGATCTACCCGACGCAGAGACCCCTGGCATCGAGGACACCTCCTTCACTGAGTCCGACTATTCAGACGAGGGCGTTCTCGGCCAGGACGCGGCAAGTGTACTAATGAAGATCCTGTACTTGGCACGTTGCTGTCGTTTCGATCTTCTACATCCGGTATGTATGTTGGCCAGAGAAATTACCAAATGGAATACTACATGTGACAAACGTCTACATCGGTTGATATGCTACATCAAAACGACGCGTCCACATTGCTTACACGGATGGATACGCGATTCATCAGACAAGTTATCCATCATGCTCTTCACTGACGCCTCGTTCGCTGATTGCATTACATCATCCAAATCCACTACCGGTGTTTTTGCTGCGCTTGTTGGGCCCAATACGTTCTTTCCAGTCAACGCTGTATGTGAGAAACAAACGGTTGTTTCACATTCATCTACTGAATCGGAGATCGTTGCTCTCGATTCCGCACTACGACTGGAAGGGTTACCACTACTATCATTCTGGGAAGCCGTGGTGGGAGTTGCCAAAACATGCAAAGAGAAGAATACATGCCTGAGTTGCCATCGACACGTTGACCCGGCGATGTGTCCTACATTGGCAGCCAAAAAGAAGCGTAAACCATCGCCTCGCAAGGCACCCCCTACTCGGGGATCTTCTCCTGGCCGTAGGCAACTACCGCTAAATACGGATTTGCCTACGACTCCAAAGAGACGTACAATATCCCATGAAGGTACCGTACTACACGTGGATCCAGAGCCAGCTCCAGAGATCAGTGCACCGAAAGTACGACTTATCGTCTTGGAGGATAACCAGGCCGTTATCAAAATTGTCCAAAAGGGACGTACACCAGCACTTCGTCATCTTCATCGTACTCATCGTATCAATCTGGATTGGATATGCGAAACATGTCAAATTGAACATATCGAGCTTAAATATGTAGGAACAAAAGAGCAGATCGCAGATATGATGACCAAACATTTCGAGACCAAGAAAGCAGACCTTTGGAAGGACCTCTTGGAACACTCGCTTATTTTTCCTGTTACTCCGATACAATGTCCGCCGATACGAGGGCCTCGGAGGCCCGACGGTTTACCTCATGAAGCGGAACCTCCTAAATTGAATGGATGCCCAGAAATATGCAAGATATTGCTGACGGAAAAAGAAAGATGGGGCGAGGTAGGATCAGAATGCGGATTTCAGTGTGTTGGACAAGCTAACCATGAGGGACTATGTGCATGCATGTACCACTATGGCGTACCAGCCGCAGATACTGCGTCGCGCACACCTCGTTCACGCGCACGTTCACCGCACGGTAGACATCCTCGCCATCCTCCCTCACCTCAACGAGATGCAGAGAGAGTTAGGACATTGATTATTCGTTCACACCGCAGCAATTTTACGACTCGAGCTACAAAGCTTACAAGCATCCTGTTTGCCGCTTGCGAGGCGAACATAAGTGAGATCGGTTCTAATCCAGACCCCTCCATCCACGAGATGGATCAGGCACAGCCGCTCAACCTCGTCGGCTGGCCCATCGGCTACGACAAGGAGTACGACCCGAACGCCAGGGACGATGACCGCGTGGGCTTTGCGTACCACGCTCAAACTGGTCGTCCTCGTGATCCCGAAGATGGTTACATATACATACATCAACGGCGTGCCGATCGGAGCGGAGAATTTGATCTTCGAGTACCCGACGAGTCTTCTATCCGTGAACTTGCCCGCTTCGCGTCCGTCGAGGCTAAGAAATGGGCCAGCACTGAGAGTGGATCCGTCGGCGGCAACGCCAACTACGAGTACAACACGTTCACAGCTACGCCGTGGCTATCTTTCATGCGTGCTATGTGTATGATTTCCAGCCTTTTCAATCGTAATCCTTCAGTACAAGATAGTGTTCGTGGACTACATGATCATTTGAATGCGACGATCCCAGGATCAGACCGCAAATGTCCACCATCAAACTTTACTACTATGATACTGAAGACGGAGTGGATGATGATTCACAACGATTGGTCCAAAATTGGCAGTGCAGTTCTGGGACAATACACCGAGGACAGCGTTACGGATACGCAAAACTATTACAACAATGGTCTGAGTGCACCATCCGATGTATACCAGAATGGATTGGTAACGCCATGCTATGCTCCTAAAATTGATCGTGCAATGGCCAAGCTACCTACTCGTCCACCTGGCATCGCCAGGACATCGGATACATCTGGGCACATCGGTCATATCGTCGAGGATAACTTGGTCACCAACACGAGAGCTTTTTCCGACCTTACCCAAACAAAGAAGTTCCGCCGCAAGCTTACTACATGGTTGACTGCGCGCGGAGGCTTTGGAAGTATCGGATCAAACTCCAAGACGGTGGCAACACCATCCGACCATCCGAATGGTTGGGTGGCGATATTGGATGATCCACAAGAGACAGAGCGTACCTATCGTTGGACACCATACAACGAGGGCAACGACTTCTTCGGCGACGCTGCTGACCACATGGGTTCGAATGATCCTGGCATGACTCCTGGCAATGATGTGGACCCATTCGAGTTGGACCACGCAAAATACAGTGCTTTCTGTGGTGGTCGCTTGGTTTCTACCCTATTGTCAGACAATGGGTGGCACTCCCTCGTACAAGAGGACTTGGGACTACTATTACATCATGCATTTGGGCCATCGGGTCATGCGTACAAATGGACCAACTTATACACGGACTCAACATGGATCATGCATCCGAAGAAAGGGGCTAAGGGTGCAAACCACAAGAAGTACCCCACTTTCGGCATCGACGAGCTCAACGCTGCCCAGAAGAGAATCGACCTCGCCAAAGCATCAAATACTGCTCTTGTTCCGCTATTCATGCCGTGCCTTAACCGCGCGGAATACATGGGTGGCGCTACTCTTGAGCACCTGTCGACCATGATCCGCGACGACATCATGATGTGGGCATTCTCTTTTGGCAATTACAGGGAATGGTTCAGACAGAATGATACGCCGATCGGTCAAGATTGCGTTCTCTTGCCTGAAGCTGGTTATGAGGGCGTACGATACGGAATGGAGGAACTACGCAAGCAACGTTTCGAGAAAGAGGAAAGCCGTATCAACGCTCTTCTCAACAATCAGTTTGAGAACACTCTCGAGCAGCGCAATATGATCAGGAAGATCCGCGAAGCCAGAGGCCTCATGTTTCAAAGCGACAACGCTTCCATCAAGAAGTGGCGCGAGCTGAACGAGACCATCTGGGAATACTGGGCCAATGATTTCCCATCATCCATAAAACAAAGACACTATCACAGGGGACTCAATGCCATGGTAGTATGGAGTGCGAACGACATCGCATGTGCTAATCCTGGACAGAACACCATCGACATGCGCCGACATCACAGTCGTGCTCCTACCAACGTACACGAGCTCCAAAAGATGGAATGTGAGGGCGGCGTCCCGACGCTCATGCCCGTGCACGTGCTCGTGGACGTATCACGTTTTGTCGATGTGATGCAGTATTTCCGCTGCCCCACGGTCATGGGACCTGGAAAAGCAGCGCAATGGGGCGTACACCCGAACTTTGATCACCACACGAGCGACTTGATCACTATCATGCAGAACCGTGGTATCACTGTTCTTCCATCCGACCATTGGGTGGATACGTACGACAGGGTTACCCCACAGGCTTGGCACGCCAAACAGAATAACCATAACATGGCAATGTTTACAACGCAATTCTGCGACGCAGTATGCTATCGCAATTTTTGCGCATTGATACAGTCTCTTCCTTCTCAGCCATATCCATTCAGGCCGCCATTGCTGACTTCTGTCACGGACAACCAGGCCTACACTCAGGCCAAGGAAATCATGGCAGCCCTCGACTTCAGAGAAAAGTTGACAAACGAATGGAAAAGAGACCTCAGCCTCACAACATTGATGACACAGACGGCAAACGAGATGGCTCATTGTGCGTGGATGGCGTCATGTGCCGAGGGCACATTGCCGGCATCACTGCCTGCCGAGACGGGCGACACGACTGAGCCGACTCCTGGAAGGTCTACACGTACGCCAGCAACGGACCCTAGCGATCCTGACCAAACCCTTCCTGATAATGATCCATGGGTTATGGCATACAATGACTTATTCCAGTACCTTATGCTGTTGATCAAAGAATACCCTGGGGCTTGGGCATCTTGGCATTCTCTTGAGAAAGATGAACTTCTAGAACCCAAGATCGTCAAAACAGTTGAAGATGCACATGCAGTTACTTGGGTTGTATTCGAGCAATTCTTACGTCAGATCAAAGAGTTGGATGGAGACGATAATGCGACCAAATCAAGACTCATTGCAGAAGAAAACAGATTGTCTTCTCACCGCATCGGCCCAGCTGCCGAGAACGAGAAGAACATCGAGGCATGCAAAACATTCTTCAAACAGAATGCACTGGATCGAGTTGCTTTGGGTCATGACCCTAATGTCCCTACAGCCGTATGGAGGGCAGCTGATGACACAGCACAGCCAGCCCCACCAGGCCCATTGCCTGATCCACTGCAACCTGGACCGCAATCGATCAAAGCGTCGCAACCATCGACTCCAGAGCCTAAAGCAGAACAACAACCAGCAGATCAGCTCCCAAAAGCTGAGGCGGTACCGATCCCTGATGACGGCACCGACCTTGAGGCAATGGAGCTGGAGGCAACTCCTGCTGAGGAGGAGCCTTCTCCACATGAGATGAATATCTTGTCATGGCAGGACAGTTGTGAGCGTTCCATGCACGAGGATACCAGCAAGCTCGGGATCTTCGACAACTCATGCACTATTCGCGAATGGAAGTTACAGTATGGCGTCAAAGATGAACATCCATACATGTGCCCAATGTTGCGGGGCACGAAAGCGACCAATGGATTTGCCTGCATCGAAGACCAAGAGTGGTACGAGCAGCTACTGCATGATGATAGTGTAATTGCTCATGCGCCTGACATTGCACAATCTGGTTGTTTCCCAGAATGGCAATGGATACCATTACCACATTACGACGATGTACGTTATGGTCCTGAGCTAATTGATGAAGAATGGCTGGGAACAAACAAATACATGAGCAAAGACATCACGACTATGTTGCGCCATGTGATTCACTACAAAAAGTTTTGGATCAACCAATTTCATGACAGACGTATTAATATCTGGGACAAAACAACAAAGAATGATTGGAAGATTCCAAACAATTGGAAATTATTTAAAGAAATGGTTCAATGGAAATTCCGAGATCGCAAAGAAAGACACAATGGACCATCCATGGAAGCGGCAGTGGCACATTTCAAGAAAGACGGTGAAAATGATGGATACACCGATTGGAACGACTACTATCCGATATTCATTATTCGTGCGTTCCAGAAGCATATTGACCCGCAGAAAAACAGAATCGAGATATACGCCAAGCCGATTCCTGACGGAGGTGACCCCAGCACTTTTGACTGGAACAGCGTTATTGCTATTCGGTGCGTCGGTGGTCACAGTTGTGTCAACCCATCTTCAAAGCCATGGAACATGGGATGGGAGAGCTTACAGTGGACAGATATCAAATATCTCCATCATGGAACAGCATCCCGCGCCTGGAAGAACATACTGAAGACAGGGATCATTCCTGGATATGTTGAACCACATTCTCAGAGAGACAGAACTTATAAACCATCGCAGCGATCTGAGGCATTCTTCAGTTCTAGCACATATTTGAACAACGTTCAAAAGAACCCACATACTTCAGTGGAATCGTACAAGTTCAACAGCTACAAGAACGAAGTCGAGCTGGTGATCAACATGGAGATCGCCACAAAAGCAGGTTGCAGATTTTGGTTGGGTGCTCAGGGCGCTATCATGACTGAGGACGTGGTACCCGCTGCGGCAATTATTGCAATTCGCCGCCTCAAACCACACCACATGCATGGCCAGCAGCTGTGGCCAGACGGCGACCCATGGGACTACCCGCCATTGGCAGCCAGAGAGCCATTGAGCAAGTACGAGATTTGCGCCTGCCTTCCTGGAGAACTTATTGACGACCCACCTGGATTGGCACCTATCGACCCCGACCAAGACATGGAGCCTCCAAGGATGACGCCAGCATCAGCACCCTCGGCCAGGCCGGGGGAAACCCCTGCTGGCCGTACATCCGCAGAGGACGCCTTGGACGAGCAAATAGTACGTGCTATGATCCAGGAGACCAATCACAAAGCAGATGATAAAGAATGGTTGATTGCATTATCACATTGTCGTGAAGCTCTTCGACCAATCACAGCAAAGATCATGCAAAAAGATTGGGATCGTCGTCCTGCATTTAACGATGTTCGAATGGGCGACTTCATTGTCATTAAGAATTGGGGTTCTACCAAATGCTTCCACTACGACAACCATTGGCCCAAAGGCAATCACAATACCAAGATTGCCTTGTCCCAAGGGACACATATATGGTCCAATCATCCATTTCGGCATCTTCGACAAGTTCTTTGCGGTACAAGTACCTATTCTCAACTACGGTTTACGATGGGTAAATATCTGGTATAATGACAAAAGCATGCCCCTCAAGGGCGTTGTATTTGCATTGCCGATTCGTATCGAAGAACACGCCATCGATCCAACATGGATGGAGACTGCCCTGAAAGGCCCGACATCTTGCAGCGAGGACATACTGCAGCACAAGGTTAGCGGCAGCTTACCATACCTTGGAATGCCTAGCATCCATAGACCACGTATTCCGCGTACACCACCAAGAAGGCCCGCTCCACGGACACCTGATCCAGACGAGCTGGTGGCCACACCTGCCGAGGACAACGCTCAGACGGGCGACATTCCTCGACAGGGTACAGCATCATCGCATGATCCACTGATCACCGTAATCGTGGACATATCAAATATCGTTCTTACTGCAGATGAGAAAGCTGCGAACGACAACATGAGGGCAGACCTCTCGGCAGACATCCAAGCAGAAGAGCAGATCGAGGCAAGCATCCTCGATAACATCATTGATCCGCCATCGAATTTCCTTGATCATCCAGACTACGACCCCGACGAGGATTCAAGATGGATTAGACAGTCTGATGATTGCCGCGTGTATTGTTGGACATCGGCGCTATTGGTGGATTCGCCTATGATCAAGATGAGGCAGATCATTGAGATACACAGTGGCGCAGACAGAATCGTAATGGACAAAATTCAGTCACATTTACAATTTGAAATTCGATTTGGATCGAAAGCATGGAACGCGGAGTCATATCATTTGAACTACAATCATACCCACAAGTGGGCACATGACTTACCCAATTGTGGTGCAGATCACTTCTTCAAAAAGTTGGTGCACTACCTCGACCCGGAGACTATCGAGGAGTCGACCACTGGCATCTTTCAATGGATTTCCAAAGTATACCAGAACATATTGAAATATAGTATTGTGGAGCTACCAGATTTCGCCAAGGAAGTCATCCATGACAACCATCCTGCACTTCAGGCATTGCGTGACCTATACAAAAATTGTACTGCGACATACGGTGATCCAGAGTTTCCTGCGTGGGAAGAGCTGGTGGAAACACCTGCTGCGCCTCGAGAGGAGGGCGCTGAGCAGGATATTCCCCAGGACCCAGGCAGTGTTGCGTCTGCAGCTCCCGATCAGGAGACTATGGTACGCATCATAGCTGAACAGACGGGACTCAAGCGCGAGGGGGGCGACAACGAGGCTACCTTGCAGAAGCAGGCTCGCCGTCTTCGTGAGGAGAACGTATGCCATGGCGGTACTGAGGATACCGACAACGTCAAGATAGAGTACAAAGGACTGCCAGGGGAAAGGTTGTCTCGGATCGAGATCGAGGGTTTAAGCAGATCGATCGCTTCCAGACCAAACACCGAGATCAATCGTGAGGCGATCAATCAGATCGGTCAGAGCCTCGCTCGCGGTCAGGACACCCGCTGGGGATCCCGCGATCACCTGACTTCGGCAGGGGCCCCCGAGACGATCTTGCATCCCATACCGCTCTGTAACAATTGCGGTCGAGATCTGTCCCTCGGTATCGTCACAGGTGACGGCACACTCTGTGATATATGTTGGCAATACACTGTGGCCGTAGGCGCCACAGGTAAGAGCACCGCCACACAGAGTGACCTCGCGTACCTCCAGAAGTTGACGAACTGGATCAAGACGACGTTGTCCGAGGACCAGGTCGCGAGATACATGAAGGATGGCGCACATGTCATTATGACGGGTGCGCGATCCCCCATAGGCACAGAGAAAGATCAGTTGCGGAGATTGGCCAACACGTCCAAGAAGAGGTATCAGAAGTGGGTCGAAGCCGGTAGCCCGCCTGCACACGAATGCAGATTAATGGGCGAATCCGAGGACGACCGACCTCTGTACTACCCATGCGCCAATCTCATTCAACGCTTTCTCAACGACCTCAGATTCCATCATCAGATGACAGGAGCCCGCGTGAATGTCGGCAAGAAGCCCTGGAGAGTCGAGGACATGCGCGACGCGTGGGGCATCCTTGACGTCAGTATTAGGACAGGACAGGCTGGTCGGAGAAAGTGGTGGCTGAACGAGGGACGCATTGACAGGCAGACGCGGCAGGCGCGCGGACTGATTACGGTTTCTCTCCCTCGAGGGGACGGAACTCGTGAACAGTTCACCCAGCGCAAGCTTGCCGCGATTGCCAACGAGCTGATAGGCTCCCTCGATCCGTCACACACTGACCAGAGGGGGGGTAGTACAGGGATGAGAACCGATCCAGATACACACTCCCAACAGTCCGATGACGCCATGGAGCCGCGGCCGCCGCCGCGCCCTGCTCCTGGCGACGCCGCTGCATCCAGCGCCTCAGGCGCAGAGGACTACATGCCCGCGATGCCGCGCGCCAAGAGAGCACGTACATCCGATTACGCTGCTTACTGGCGCCACAATCTCGAGGACAGCGATTGGGGTCTTCGATGCTGGAGTTATTACATCAAATGTTGGATCTACATTGCGATCAACAACGACGAGTATGTGTACATCCAGGATATCACGTACAACGATTGGTTCCGCAACTGGATCCCGAGGACCATTTGGGAAACGTTTACGACAAGCTATGTGACGTACAACGGCCAGAGGGTGTGGGACCGCAGGTTCTACAAGGACGGCGACGCGTAGTGAGTCGGCCGCAAGGTCCACTGCTCAGGAGCAGAACTTCCGTTCATCAAAGTTCGCCTTGAGCGGTGGCTGATACATTCTTTTAGGCCACTTCAATCTTTCACACAAGTGGCCATACACACATATAGATATCTTTTGCGATCACCGAGGCAGCCTCCTAAGGAGCAACGCCAACGGGAGTCGCCAAACAGATTCTATACATCATTTTCGTGTTCATCAACACGACATTTTCTCCTGGCCAGGTACTTGCTTTAACACAGATTTGCATTTCTTTCGGGATCGTGTTCGTCGACACGACCTTGGCATACATTTGCTTTTAGGCAGACTTGTGTTTGATTTCAAGATTGTGTTCGTCAACGCGATCTTAGCATGCATATTTTAACAATTTAACAATATTGCGTCGAGAATAATCTGATAGCTGGTGGCAACACCTGCCTCGCAAATCTTGCGAGGCGGTTGACGTTGCCTTGGTGCTCAGATCTTCTTTCTCCGCCTACCTTTGTCTCATTCTTCTCCTCCCTCGAGTGCCGAAGCGTTTTGGGGGGCGCACCGAGGGGGCGGCAAAGACCGCCTGGAGAAGAAAAAGAGACCCAAGATATCTCTTCTTACCTCACTTTGCAGCTGTGGCTTCGCTGACTTTTAGCCCAGCTGCCTTTTCAGACTTAAGGTAAAGGAGTTCTGAGGTTACGGATTCCATCCTCCTGATCCCGAGTCCTGCCTTCACGGGCGGGATTCGGGACGGGGGGTGTGTGTGGAACCCGTGTAATACCCTCATATATACTCCTTATCCTTACCTCTCCCGCACCTGGCCGTTTGGGCTCAGGTACTGAGTTGGAGCGATCGTACCTTGATCGCTTGGGAGGGAAAGATATCCATCTATCCCTCCATCTCTCTACCAACGGATCAGGGGTTCTGTACTCTTGTACTTCAACCCCATACACACAAGAGACGGGGGTCCACGCAAGCGGGGTGCAGCCAGAGCGCCGGATCTTGCAGGATCCTGCAGTGCCAGGGTCGCATTGACCCGGGCTTGGGTGCAGGATCGCGCAGGATCTTGCAGGGTCTTCCGCACTGACCCGGGCTTGGGCGCAGGATCTTGCAGGATCCTGTTTCAGGCTTGATCGACCCTGGGTCTGGATATTGAGACGGGTCCGAGGATCCCCGACGAAGCGCGTCGGCGAATTTCCCATTTTCCTGGGTGGCGGTCGGCGCTCCTGCTGTGAAAGGAACCCGTCCCATACCTTAATCTCTACTCCTCACTCGCCCTTTTGCCTGCCTTATCGGCTCAGGTGCTGGAAGAGACCAGGACGCTGGTCACACAGGAGGAAAAGGTCCCCCCCATCTTTCCCTCCTTCCTCTACCTGTGGATCTGGGTTTCTGTACCTTGTGTATTCTAACCCCATACGCACCTGCAGCCCCCTGGCGCTGCCCAGCAGCACGGCGCGTTGGCCTCCACAGAACGGGCCCGCGCTGTGCCCGCACGGGCGCGCGGCCGCACGGGGGCCCTTCGCGCGTCTGCCTCCGAGGCCGCGCACGTTTGGCGTCGGCAGCAGCAGCAGCAGCAGGGATGCGAAGATACGGAGCGTGGAAACGACCACAGCCACTGCTTTTCTTTGGCTGCCGCCTTCCAGCCCGCAGAAGCAAAGCAGTGGTTGTGGTCATTTTCGTTGAGTTCGGCACCAGGCAGGGGGAAGGGCTTCTTAGAAGGAGGCTGCTTCTTAGAACCTGCCGGCCTCACGTCCACAGAGGAGGCCCGCGCCCTCTAAGACGCAGGGGTGCTTCCAAGGAGCCCTTCCCCCTCCCCCTGCCCCCCTTCCGCGCGCCGCTAAGTCTGGCGTCGGCAGTAGCAGCAGGGATGAGAAGAGGAACAGGGGGACCATCACGTGGCTCCTGGGGAGGCTAAGGGCTGGCCGACCCGACCCTAGCCCGAAACCTCGTGGCGCTGGGCCACCAGTTGTTCTCCACAGCGGCCATGGGTGCCGCTGAGACGGCAGTGCGCTGCCGACGCGGAATGCGGTGCTGGGGCCTGGCGTGGCCTTGCACATCAAGCCTCAGCAGCACCGTGCCGCCACCGCCCACGATCGTAGGGGGGTGGGGAAGTGGGGCGTAGCCACTGTCGGGGCGGACTGGCAACCCAAGTCCAACCCCGTGCTCAGAGGCCCCCGTGGGGTTGTCGCCTGGCCGACGGAACCCCGAAACTCGGGTTCGAGGGCTTGGTGCGTAACCAGCACCGTCAGTCCAGGAAACAAGGTCTGACTCTAGGAAACAGCTGTGGGCTGAGGCGAAGCTGCAGCCCTGTGCCGCAGAAGAGTGTGCGGCGCTCCTTCCCCCTGAGGCGGGGCGCCTGACACGCGTGCAGAACCACACACGTACGCACACACGCACAGTACTCAGTTGGGCCCAGATGTGGCGTTGCACACCTGGCCACAATCCCGTTCCTCCGCCGCCTGTGGCGGGGAGGTGGGAAGGTGGATCAGGGCAGCAGTTCGGGTGGGCAAGGAAACCCAAAGTCCACCCCCGTGCTCAGCAAAGAGGTGGCGCCAAAACAGCACTGTGCAGTGAAAGGGGCGGCATGCCTCGCCTGGCTGGCGGTACCCCAAAACTCGGGTACTAGGGCTGGCTGCGGGACACCAGCACCGCCAGTCGGAGCGAGAAACAAAACCCCAGATCGAACCTGCATCGGGCCAAGGCGAATCTGCGGCCAATGCCGCAGGAGAAAGAAATTAACGCTCCTTCCCCCTGAGACGGGGTGCCTGACACGCGTGCGGGGACCGCGTTCGCACACACGCACAAGTACACAGAGAATGAGGCGACGCCAGGACGACTCAGCACTGCCCACCCCTGGTGTAGAGAACGCCAGGACGATGTGCAAGGAAGAGGAGGAGGAGGAGGAGGAGGAGGAGGAGAAGAAGGAGGGGAGGAGGAGGAGGCGGACACTGATGCAGAGAAGAAGGGGAGGTGGGCGAGGCGGAGGTCAGGGATGACGAGGTTGACGAGGTGGAGGACGACACATGTGAGGGTAATGGCAGGAAGTGCAGCAGACTCAGCAGCAGCGTGTCCGGGTGGCACAGGGCCAACACGCGTAGGAGAGAAGAGGCAGGTCAGCCTTCTCCGCCTGCATAGTGCCCTCGTAGTCAGCCAGTTACTCGTGCCATCAAGTCGCCGTCTTGTTTGTTGCGCTAGCTGCTCCTCTTCTTCCCTGCACCACGCCATCGTCCTCTCACGTCCTTCTTGTTGGCCTTGCGAGGGACTCCTTGCCAGCGCCCACGGCAGGATCAGGTCGATGACAGAGAGTGGTTCGGGTGGACCTGGTGTTCAATGGGCGGCCAGGGTCATGCGAGCAATGAGCCACCGTAGTGCGTGCCATGGCTCTTCTACTTGTCCTCCAGTGCCTTCGCTACTTCGGTGGTGTGCTTGCAGCGGCCCAGATGGCTTCTTCTATGCTTTCATAGGGGGCTCTCCTGCCGCCCGCTGCTGTCGCTAAGCACTACAATTCAGTCGGGCGTGTCCCTCTACAAGGGGAATATTCGAAAATAGTCAAAAATATGGTCTGTGGGCGAATTTTGGGGATTATTTTCAGCAATTTTTGAATATAATGGGGTAACTTTTATTGATCGTCCAAAATCCCCTGTAGGGGGACGTGCCCGACCTAACACTACAGGTCCACATCATGGCACGTCTGTTCCACGGGGCTCACGGTGGAGCCAGCTCCGGCAGTCCATCACGAGTTGCCGACGCAGGCGTTGATCCTTCTGTCTGTCACTCAGAATCGGGCGAATGGGGTCTTTGGAAATGGGGCCGCAAAACGTGCGCGCAATAGTTCATACAATAGTTGAAAGCGATCACATACATAGTGCCGTGCCTCGTGCAATAGTCGGGGTACACTAGTTTGCTCGCGCGAATGCAATAATTTATCTCTGTGGTGCAATAGTTCTTGTTCTCACTTTTTTCCGAGCAGTAGTTTGCAATAGTTTGTGTTCTCGCTGTCTCGCGGGGCTGGACAGTGTCCAGCCTCGCGCACCCCTGGACCCCCCCAGTGGATGCAATTCTCGAACATCGCCTACACCACCCGCTGCCGCCGCTACTTTGCAGCACGCGAGGACGGGAACAGGGTCAGTGAGGGGCAACTGCCTCTGGGAGGGCGTGCGGCGCATGGTCTCTGAGGGGCCGCTCCCCTTCTCCAAGGAGCCCGCCGCCAGCGTAGAAGGCCGAAGGCCGCCAACTTCAAGCCAACTTCGCCGTGTGATAGCCGTTTTGGTCCTGGGTTGCTGCCCAGCGGTGTCCTCACACAGCTTCCACGCCTATCATACCCCATCGCTCTTAGGATGCGTCGCGCCAGCTATGTCAAGACGGCGGCGTTCGTACTCGTCAGCGCACGTGCTATGAAGCTGAGTGCTGATGGGGTGGTGAAAACACAGTCCAGAGACACCGAATGGGTAAAGGGGATCAGTGCAGATCGCGAAGCCAAGTGCTCTGTGGACAACGAGTGTATTCTCGGCTCTGGCTTGGGCTCTTGCAAAGTGATGGTGGACCCTGCCAAGGCTGCGACGTTTGTTCCTACCTTAGGCTCGACCGACCAGACCGAGTCTGTGGAGAGCCGGGCAGAGGTAGAGTCGGGCAGCATCATCGTCTCTGGCCTTTCGAATACATCACATTGGAACCTTTGCTGGAAGTCAAGTTCCCTTGGACTCGATCGCCGAGGTTTGCGCATGAAGGGTGCGTCGGATTATTGTTTCTATGTCAACGGCCTCTGCTTCATTTGGGCTTCCCCATGTTCTGGCGGATGTTCCCACTTGGGTGCGCTGTCCTCGTATTCCTCGTTCTGCCCCACGCTGCGCTACGCCACAGAGCAGGAGTGGTCGTCGGCCTTGCCGATTCTGAATGCGAATCGTCCTAAGTTCTACAACCTGTGCGCAGCCAGCCAGCTGGATCCACAGTGGAGCCACTGCGACTATGGGGTGCACGACTCTGGCAACCAGTTCGCTCGCATTGAGGACGGTTCGTGGAACGAGCTGATTCTTGTGTGTGGCCCTGCCGAGGGCCCCGGAACCTCCGGAATTTCTGGCCCTACGCGTTCGCCGTAGCCGACGCCCTCTCTTACGCCTTACTCCACGCCAGACCCGACGCCGTACATACTCCACGCCTGACCCGACGCCTTACCCTCGGGGCCTTTCGCGTTGCCGTGCACCGAGGCTTAGCCTGGATGGTCGTTTTGATGTCATACTTTGCTTTCTGCGTCGAGTGAAAAGAGGCCGCCCTCATCACCTTGCCGCCTTCCGTGCCAGGCTGACCTGCAGTCGCGGTCCGTGATAAGGATGTGGCGATGTTCCAAGCGTGTCCCTGCATCCTTGCCTTCGGCCCATCCTCCGCAAGCATCGGCAGCCAGACCCCATGATAGTTGCAAACTTGAAGCTCAAGGGTCTTGCATCCTTACCTGGCATCCTTCAGGCATGCGGCGGCTGCACCGTCATTACTGCTTCTCATACCTCACCGGTATTATTCAAGACGCTTCGCGTTCACCGCCCGCCCATTCCAGTTCTCGCCGGACGAGGCGAAGACGGTTCCATGACGTGATAACCATAGGCAGGAATTCATACAAGTCGTGTGCTTTGTTGTTTTTGTCCCGCGTTCTCTCTTCCTATGCTATCGCCTACTATGCTCAGGCATGCCTCGTGGCTGTTCGACAGTAGGTTTGTTGTATTTGCTACTGTTAGTGGTGGTGGTGCTGCGGCTGGTGTTGCTGCTGGTGTTGCTGTTGTCGCTCCTGCTGGTGGTACGGTGCAGTGCGGGTGCCGCTGCTGTTGTTGGTCCTACTTTTGCTGCTGCTGCTGGCGCTGCTGGCGCTGGTGCTGATGGTGCCGGTGTTAGTGCTGCTGCTGCTTGTGGTGCCGCTGCTATTGTCAGTGGTGGTGCTGGTGGTGCTGCTGCTGCTGCTGCTGGCCGCAGTGGTGGTGCTGCCGCTGCTGGTCGTGCTTCTGCTGTTGACGTTGCTCTCTGGGGGGCCTGTCGGGGTGCTGCTGAGGCTCCGTCGTTGACCTCTTGGGGATCCTTTGAATGGTTCGGGGTCCTCTTGGTGCTCTTTCGGGAACCCTGGGGGTCTTTGAACTCTCTTGGGGCTCTCTCGGGGGCCCTTTGGAGCCTCGGAGGAGGAGCTCTTGGGGCCTCCTTGGAGGCCATCGGTCACACTAGGGGCGGGGTCCCCGATTGACGCCCTCTCCTCTGGAGCCCTCAAAGTGGCCTTTTGGAGCCCTCGTGGGCCGATGTTTGGCCGCCCTTGGGCGTTCTTGGGGCCGTCTTGAGGGCTCTTTGGGCTCCTCTTGAGCTCCCCGCATGCTGCTGAGGTCTTGTTGGTCCGCAGCCGCACGGCTCAGAATGCGGAGCCGAGCGCAAGGGCTTCCACGCAGGCCCTTGCGAGTGCGTCGGGGCCGTGGCCAGCAATGACGCAGACTAATGGGTGATGTCGGCGGTGCTCGTATTCGCGGCGACGGTGGAGTATTGCAGGTACAGTTCTGTCGCGCTTGTGCAGTCGACTGATCCGATGGTAGGGAAGGCGGCATGTTCCCGTGGTGGGCTTGTGTCATACGGTGGCGTGGCAGTCTCGTGGTTTTGTCGCGCTTGCGCAGTCGATTGATCCGATGGCAGGGAAGGTGGCTCTTGGAGTGGGTTCTCCAATGGCTGACCAGATGACTGGCCCGAGATGTGCCGTGGTAGATGTCTGGGTGCTTGTCCCGACGGTTGCCCGGATTCTTTTCCCGTTGCTAGTCTCGGCGGTTGCCCGAGCGGTTGGTTGCCCCGACGGTTGCCTTGGCGGTGATCTGGCCAGCAAGGCGCCAAGAAGGGCCGAAGAGGAACCCGAAAAGGGCACAAAAAGAGGCTAAGACGGCCCCGAGGCGGTCTGGGGGAAGTCCAGGGCGGCTCAAGCGACAGCACTTCCACGTTGGGTCGCAACCGCGTCCGTATTGCAGTAAAAACCGGGCGGGGTCTGACCTGGTTTGGGATCCGTTTTGCGGCCCAACATGGGCCCCGCAGCGTCCAAAATGGACCCCGGAACGCGCCCAAAAACTGCGAACAAAAGGGAGTGATGAAAAATGACGCGCGCGAGCCTGGAAGTCAACTGTAAGCAGCGTCCTGGACAGCCCCGGGGAAGCCGAAATCAGGCCCAAACCATGGTATTTGCTATTTTTACATCCCCACGGGTCGGCGAGAATGAGCCACAGAGGCGCTGTCGAGGGCTCCGTGAGCGGATACTGGAGGTCAAGAAGGGGCCCCGACGGGGCCGAAATGGAGCCCACAGGCGCCCCGGCAGCGTCTTCAGAACGATGCCAAGATCGAGCGTGTCTTGGACGCCGTCGTGGAGCCGTTTTGGAAACCGAAAAAGGGCATTGCCGCAGCCGGCGGAATGGCGGAGGCCTCTGGGGGGGAAAAAGGGGGGGGGCTAAAGCTCTGTAATTGAATCTCACACGCCCCTCAGCCCGGTGGGCGGGCGGATTCAAGCGGCTTGCGCCATTCCGTCGACCCCCAGAGGAGAAACGAAGTAGACCGGTGAGGTCTTATGTCTCTTGGGAACCGTTTGAGGGGCCTATTGAAGCGTCTGTGGGGTCTCTTGGGAGCCTCTTGGAGCCTCTTGGGGATGTGTTGTGCGCCTGCTGGCGGTCTCGGGGGTCCTCTTGGGGCGGAGGGCTCGAAATGGAAGTTCAAGGTCTCCCTCTTGGGACCCTCTTGAGGCTTTTTTGGGGGCCCTCTTGGGCCGTCGTGGGCGCCTCTGGGGCCGTTCTGGGGCTCTCTTGTCCTCTTATGGACCTCCCTCTTTGGGCCGTCCTGGAGCGATATTGGGGACCGCTTGAGCCGCTTCGGACGCTGCTGAAACCAAAAGGGTGAGCATGCTACAAATGTATATTTTCCGTCAGTATTGGGGCGATTTTGGCCCCTTGAGGTCCTCTTCCGTCTTAACGTTATATTGGTTGTTTTTGAGGCCTCCTTGGCGTGTTGGAGCTCAGCTTGGATACCGCGCGCTCGTGGCACATTTCCCCCTACAAGGGGGGCCCATCTTCAAGCTACCCCCCCTCTCTTAGAAAAGGGGGGTGCTTCCGAAACTCCCCCCCTCTCCCTTTTTGTTTTCGCTGGGGGAGGGGGGGGCGTAGCTAAAGGGGAGGGGGGGGGCTTGGAAGCTACCCCCTTCTCCCCCTTTCGGGAGGGGGGGGTGTCTCCGAAGCTACCCAACCTATTCCTTTTAATTTGATGTTGTAGCTGGAGGGGCCCTGGCTACAGAAAGGAGGGGGCTTGGAAGCTACCCCCCCTCATTTTCGGGGCCCGGGGTAAGCTCGGGCCCCCCTTTCAAAAGGGAAGGGGGGGGCTTCCGAAGCTCCGCCCCCTCCTCTCCTTCTGTTGGCTTTTCCAGCTGTCGGACCCTGGCTGAAGGAGGGGTGTTCGAAGTTACTTTTCCTGTTAAGTGTTCGGGGTTCCCTTTGTTTTCGGCGCACAGATGGTTTTCGGCGTCTCTTTGGTTTTCGGTTTCTGACTGGTTTTCGGCGCCCCTTGGGCCTTTGGCGCCCCTTTAATTGTCGGCGCTCCTTTGGTTTTCGCACTAGTTTGATTTTCGACGCTCCTGTGGTTTTGGCTCCCCCTTAATTTTTGGCACCCCTATCGTTGGTCTTCGCCGCCCTCTTGGGTTCCAGCGCACCTTTGGCTTTCGGGGCGCCTTTTGGTTTTCGGCGTGCTTTTGATTTTCGGCGCCCCTTTAGTTTTCGGCGCTCTTTTGGTTTTCGATGCTCTTTGGTTTTCGGCGCCTCTCTGGTATTGGTTTTCGATTCTCGACGCTGTTTAGGTTATCGGCGCGTCTTTGGTTGTTCGGCGCCCTTTTTGTTTTCGGCGCCTCGTTGGTTGTCGGCGACCATTCGGTTTTTGGCGCCTCTTTTGTTTTCGGCGCTCCCGCGGTTTTCGGCGCCCCTTCGGTTTTCGGCGTTGTTTTTCTTCCGGCGTCCCTTCTGTTTTCGGCGCCCTGTTGGTTATCGGCGCCTTTGGGGTCTTTCGGCGCCCTCCCGTAGCCGTTTTGGCGCAAGTCATTGAGCGCGAGCGGGCGGCGGCTTCCAGAGCGCGCGCGGGCCCCCTGGGCGCGCCTGGGCTCTGGCGATGCCTCCTCCGATGGAGGCGCAGCCGGTGGTGGCGGCAGCTTTCGGGGCCGTGTCGGCCGTGATCGCTGCTGGGACGGGTGGCGAATCTCTGCGTGCGGTCGTGGCGGCCGTCGTGCGGGGCGCAGCCACGGCGGCGGGCAGAGCAGTGTGCCCCAGCGAGCAGGTCCGGGAGGCCTTGGGCACTCTGTGGATCACCGACGCCAAGAGGGGGGGTAACGTTTTCAGGGAGGCGGGCGAGGAGCAGTTAGCTGGGAGGTTGCTCAATTGGCGTGCAGGCGGACGTGGGGCCGATCGCGAGGTCCTCGATGGTCAATGCGAATGGCGTCGGTGACAAGATTGAGAAGGCGGTGCAGGTCAGCTTCGAGGACAAGCTGAAGAAGTTCGAGAGCATAGTCAACCCAATCCTCATGAAGGGCGAGGTCCACGAGGCAAACTTTGGAGGTGCAGCGGGACATCGTAAAACATTGCCTCAGCGAGTGCAAGCACAAGGAGGTGGGCATCTTGCCGACGATACGTTCGAGGATGGTGGCAAATAGAAGAAGGATAAGGTTGTGCACGGCGCGCCCTACGGGGAGGACCGGCTCCAGAAGGTAGAGAGGATGTCGTTGAGGACGAAATCGACAAGGCGGTGCAGGTGCCTGACGGCTACACGCAACAAGCAGAGGCGCATCGCGGAGCCCGACGCCTGCGCCGAGGACGAGCAGAAGGAACCCGACTGGAGGTCCTCGGCAGCGACGGCTTCGAGGCCGGTGGCAGGGCCATCCTCGGCGACTCGCGCGAGGAGCGGGGCACGGAGAGGGAGCAGGAGCTCAGCGAGCCCCTGGAGCATCTCCGAGCCCTCGCGAGGTCGGCGCGGCAGGCGGGCGCCGACCCGCGCGCGAGCTTCCATGGGCCCGTGCCGCACGGGTTGCCTCCACTGAGCGGCGGGCGCGTGGCGGAGGCCTGTTCTCCCAGGCCGAGGCGCGCGCGAGGCCTGCGGGCGGGGAGGGGGCCGGGGGCAGCGGCCTGGATTTCGGGCTACGGACTCGGCATCGCTCGGACGTGTGCATTCTTCCTTCGGCGAGGACCATCGAGGAGCATCCTGGACCATTTGGCGAAAAAGCCACGCACGAAACCGACAAATGCACAGGGAATGGACGTCCGAGCGATGGCGAGAGGATCACCGCCCACCAAGCCACCCCAGCCGAGCCCGAAGGCCTCCATGTGCCTTGCATTTCCAGGTGTGTGTGGGGGGAACACTGCAGCAAAAACACACGTGGACCCCCCCCAAACCCGAAATTGGGGGGGGGGGGGCCGGGGATCACTGGAACAAAAACACACATGGAACCCGTACCCCCCCCCAAACCCGAAATTCGGGTCAACCTCGGGTCTTCGGGTTGGGTGGGGGTGGTTTGGTTGGTAGTCAAGCCCAGGTGCGCCTGGCTGGTTTTCGGTGCCTCGCTTGTTGTCGAAGTCCTTTTTGGCTTTCAGCGTCTCTTTGGTTTTCGGCGTTCGTTCGTTCGTTCGGCTTTCGGCGCTTTTTTGCTTTCGGCGCCCCTTTGCTTTTCAGAGCCCTTTTGGTCTTTGGTTCTCCTTTATTTTTCGGCGCTCTTTTGGTTGTCGGTTCTCCTTTGGTTTTCGGCAATCTTTTGGTTTTCCGCGCCCTTTTGGTTTTCGGCGCCCCTTTGGTTTTCGACGCTCCGTTGGTTTTCGGTGCTCCTTTGGTTTTCGGCGCTTTTTCTGTTCCCGGTGCACCTTCGGTTTTCAGCGCTTTTTCGGTTCGAGGGGGGCTTCAAACCCCTTCCCTTTCGCTTAAAAGGGGGGAAAGGGGGGTAGGCTTCCGGTAAGCCCCCCCTCTTTGGAAAGGCAGGGGGGGAGTTTCCGGACCGCGAACGGGGGGGAGAAGGGGGAAATGGTGCAACAGGGGGGAGGGGGGGGAGAACTTCCGTCGAGGGGAGGGTGCAACCACGGGGGGGTAGCTTCCCAGAGGCGAAAATGTCGGGGGGGGGGGGGGGGGGGGGGGGGGGGGGGGGGGGGGGGGGGGGGGGGGGGGGGGGGGGGGGGGGGCGGGGGGGCCTTTCTGCGGCAAAGGCCCCCCCCCCCCCCCCCCCCTTGGGAGCGTACCACGGGCGCGCTGTCTCCCAGCTTGAGCAAGCTTAGATGGAGTCCCAGGCATATCAGGAGCCACGAAGTGCAGAAATGGAGGCTCCACAGGCCCCGGGGGAGCGTTGAGGAACCTGGAGACCCCATCCTCCCGCCGCCTCTCTCTCTCTCATCGCATTTCAGACTGGGTCGTCTACCTAACCACGAGTGTGGGGGTATCGGTTTCTTGTGAAGTTGTGAAGTGTCCCGCTACGTTTGCTGTCCCTCCTCCCTTTTCTCCTTTCCGCTCCTTCTCCATCCTACTCCCTCCTCTTTCATCTTCCCTCTTTCCTGTCTTCTTCCCCTGGATTGCAAGAGCGAGCAGGAGGGGTGGGGCGGTGGGGTATGGAGGGGTGAATCCCCCTTCGCCTCCTCCTCCTCCCTCTTTTCCCCTGCTGTTGCTGGTGCTCCTCCTGCTGCTGCTCCTCGTCCATGTCTGCGCCGTGGCCGAAGCCGCGTCGGCGCCCCTGCCCGGGCTCGTAGTTTTGTTCGCGAGACGACGCCAGTGCCAGCGTTGCCCCGGGATCAGGCGCGACCCCGCTGTGCCACATATGGGGGCGCACGTAACTGGGATCAGGGCTGGGGGCGGTGCGGCCAAAGCGCTTGCTCCTATCAAACCTCCGAACGTTCGCGAAACATCTGCACAGTTTTGCCGTGGCTTTCTGGTCTACACTCGCCGGCCCCGGCGCCGGAGCCACGTGGGGCCGCCGTCCCCCCGCTCTCCCCTCCCCCCGCCGACCCGTGCACCTCCACGCTGGCTTCGGCTTCGGCCCTGGCTTCGGCTTCGGCCGCGATGCGCCTTGAGTCGGCGGCGAGCCGGGGGGAGGAGTCTCAGAAGACTCGGAGGTCCCCCCGCCTTATGTCGGGGGCGGAAATGAGGGGGGTGATGACTGGGGGGGGGATAGCATGGCGGGGGCCATGATATCTCCCCAGATCTCATGGCGCCTCTTCTTATTTCATTACTTCCCTGGCCCCCCCGCTGGGCCGCGCACATGCCGCCGGTCATGATTTGCACCCCCCCCTCTTGGACACCCCCCTCTTGGCTGCTCCCGATTACGAGAAATGTTGTTAGCCTCCCCCGAAGACACAATCAAGGTTCTCGGCTATAGCCCCTTCGCATAGGGTATGCATAGGCCTGCTGCAGGTCTACCTGTAGGGTACCTGTAGGTCTACCATGGACTGATGGTAGGCTAAGGGTAGGTCTGTGGTAGGCCAATGGAAGCCTATGGGTAGGTGCGCAGCGAGCCTGTCACAGGTCTATGGTAGACCTACGGCCGGCTTGTGGTTGGCCTACCATAGGCCTATGCATAGCCTATGCGCTGGCGTATGGGAGGCCTATGCGCAGCTTGTGCATCGGTCTAAGCATAGGCTTTCCACACGCCTACGCGTGGACTGCGCATAGGCCTACGACAGGCCTATACTCAGGCTATGCGTAGGCCTTCCGTAGGCCTACCCATAGCCTCTGCATGGGCTTGCCATAGGCCTACCAAGTAGTCGCATAGGCTTGGCATCCTGCTTTAGGCCTACCCGTAGCTTCTGCACAGCCCACTTAGAATTCTATTAGAAACATATCAGCCAGCGTTGACTCCAAATTTCTTGAACGACCCAAATCAAGGAATCCGAGGAATCAATCATGCTTGGAATCCGCAACTCAGCAAGCAGCAAGCAAGCAGGCGTGCAAGCAAGCGCGCAAGCAAGCAAGCAAGCAAGCACGCACGCAAGCAAGCAAGCAAGCAAGCGCGCAAGCAAGCAAACAAACTAGCAAGCAAGCAAGCAAACAGGCATAGGCATAGGCGTAGGCAGAAGAGTTAGTAGGGAGGCATAGGCATAGGCATAACCATAATAATCAGGGGGGCATAGGAATTAGGGGGGGCAGCGGACCAATTAGTAGGGTGCGAGGTAGGACTCCTATGGGGCAAGCTTAGTTGGAGACAGCCCACTGGGAACTCCATGGACAACCAATACAAACAGAGATCCAAAAGGAAGGATTTCGGCAGGAATCTGGTGGGAAGCCACCACAAAGGGCTCCTATAGGGAAAGCGCTAACATAGCAGTCCAAATCCGAAGCCATTGTATACAAACGGGTCCCTACTGGAAGGCGCTAAGACAGCAGTCATACTGGAAACCCACTGCAAGAGATCATACTGGAAGAAGGGATCACAATAATAATCCACTTGGGAACCACCACAAAGGGCTAGCGTGCGACAGAAGAATTCCACTTGGGAACTATTACATCTGGATCCTATTGGAAGGCGTTTCTTTAGGATTCCACTTGGAAGCCACCACAGAGGGTCCATAGTGGAAGGCGCAAGTATAGAAGTCCAATTGGAAACTCACTACAAAGGGTTCTTTTTGGAAGGCGCCACAAGAGGAGTCCAATTGGGAACCGCTACGACGGGATTCGATGGGAAGGCGCTACACTAGAAATCCAGTTGGGAACCACTACGGAGGGTTCCTGCTCGAACGCGCTAGAGTTGGAATCCAACTGGGACAATACAGTGAGACTTGATTGAAAGGCGTACAATAGGAATCCAAGTGGGAACCCTTACAACGGTTTTCTATTGGGAGGCGCTACGCTAGGAATCCAATCGGGAACCACTGCGACGGCTCGCTCTGTTCTTCCACAGCCTTGCCGTGTGCATGTTACAGGCTTATACGTAGGCTGTGCATGAGCCTACCACAGGCCTATGCTGAGGCTGTGTATAGGCCTGTGTTAGCTTTATGGGCACTCTACATTAGGGTTCTACCAGAACCAATGCCAAAAGGAATCCAATTGAACACCAATGCAAAAACATTTGGTTAGAAGGCGTTACATTTGGAATCTGGTTGGAAGCCACCTCAAAGGGCTCCGATTGGAAATCGCTACAATAGAAATCCACTTGGAAACCCACAACAAAAGGTTCTCATTGGAAGGCGCTGCAATAAGAATCCAAGTGGGAGCCACTGCAACGGGATTCGATTGGAAGGCGCTACAATAAGAATCCAGTTGGGAACCACTACGACGAGAAAGCACCTCCACATCCTGCGTCGACCGCACCTCCTCCTCCTCCTCCTGCTTCTGCTTCTGCTCCCGCCCGGCAGTCTCCAGCGTTTCGCCGGTGACCGCCCCGTCGCAAAAGAGGGCTTCAGGCACCCTTTGGGCCTGTAGCTAGCCTGGTGATCATCCTCTTCCCGCCCCCACGCCTCGAGCGGCATGCCTCGAGCCCACTCGCGCGAAGAGGGAGGGGGGCAAGGCAAAGACCCGGTCGCTCATGGCCGGCGTGGCGCCGTCCGTCACCCGAAGCGCGCAGCTCTACCTGATGAGGGGAGGGCGGCGCACGCAGGGGGGCATCGCAGAGGGGAGGTGCCAATGCCGCTGCTCGTCCCGGAGAGCTCTCGTTGTCACGGCTGGATTCTCTTCAGAGTGCTGGTCCGGAGGCACCCGGGGAGGTGTCTGGGGGGTTCGCGGGATGGGTGCCTTCTCATCTCCCCGAAATCTTGCGCAGGCTGTGTTTCCGTCGCATCTGCGCATGACCGTGGATCAGCTTGCGGGCGCGTCTCCCTCTGAGCCCTGCCGAGGGTGTCGCGGGGATCCCATTGCTGCACCCGCTGTTTTCTCCATCCGGGCCAGGCCAGGCCAGACAAGAAGCTGGTCCTTCTGGTGGTTATTGTGTGCTCGGTGGAAAGCAAGGATGGTCGTACAGATCTTCGACCGTGGGGCGAGTTAGGCAAACATGCACCTGCCTTTGAGGGGAGGAGGGGGAGCGCGAATCTGTGACAGTGAGAGAGCCTGTAGTTGCGTAAGTGCTTGCGGCGTCCCCATGCCCCGTTCTGCCGGCGGACATGGGGTGGCCGAAAGCTTGTGAAGCAATGGTGTGACGGAGTGAAGTTTTGGTCCAGCGGGCTGCCAGGGGGCCCGAGAGTGCGATGAGGCGCCCAGGACCGCCCAAGGGCGCCCGAACATGTCTTGAGAGGGCCCCTGGAAGACTCAAAGAGGGGCCAACAGGACGCAAGAGGTTCCCAGATGACACCAAGACGCCTCAAAGCGGTCGCAAGAGGACGTCCAAGAGAGCCCCCGCACCGCGACAAGTCTCCCTAGTGCAGTCTTGCGGCAGGCTAGTGCCGTGCCGTGCCGACGCAGCGGCGACCTTCGCGCGGGCGCGCAGAGTTGAACGTCGTCAGTGGCCCAGAATCGGCCAATATGGAACGATCTGAGGGTGAGAAGGAGGAGGGGGAGGGGGAGGGGGAGGGGGAGGGGGAGGAGGAGGAGGAGAAGGAGGAGGAGAATGAGGAAGAGGAGGAGGAGGAGAAGGAGGAGGAGGAGGAGGAGGAGGATCTGGTGATCGAGAAGCCGCCGCTCGTTGAAGTTTGACCGAGCGACGGGGTGTCAGGAGCCAGCGCCCGGGTCGTCACGACACGAGCCGGCCGTGCAGTCAAGACTCTGAAGCACGGACTACAGGAGAAAACAGAAAAGGTCAAAAATAGTATGGGGATGATTTTTCCAGCATCTGTGAGCATTTTTGCACATTTCTTTTGTTTGCAATGTTTGCTCTTTCGTCCACAATCCGCCTGTAGGAGGACATGCCCGACCTAGCCCTGGGCCCAGGAGCTTGTGGGCCCTGGAAACGACAGGGCCGTTTTTTTACCGGTTCCGTTTTGCCGTTTTTTAATAGGTTCCGACGCCGTTTTTTTACCGGTTCCGTCGCCGTTTTTGTTACCGGTTCCGGCTCCGGTTCCAATCCTGGAGCCGTTTTTGGGCCGTTTCCGGTCGCCGTTTGTTTGCCGTTTCCATTTTCAAGGGACGGTTTTTCGGAAACGGTGAAAAAACGGCCCTGCCGTTTCCGGGGCCCGCAAAGCCCAGGAGGGTCTCTGGTTTTCTCGGGCCGTTCCTCGGGTCCGCGTCGGGGAGCCTGTGCGTGGCCGAGGCTCGCCGTAGCCGGGAGAGCCCCCGCGCTCCTTGCGTCGAGGGAGGAGGCTCCACCTAGAGGAGGAGGAGGAGGAGGAGGAGGAGGAGGAGGAGGAGGAAGGAGGAGGAGGAGGAAGGAGGGTAGGAGGAGAGGAGGAAGTGGAAGGAGGCGAGAGGAGGAGGAGGGTAGGAGAGGAGGATGAGTATGGAGGAGGAGAGGATGAAGGAGGAGGAGGAGGAGAGTCGGAGTAAGGGAAGGAGGATGAGGAGGATTGAGAGGAGGAGGAGAGGAGGAGGAGGGGAGGTAGGAGGAGGAGGAGGAGGAGGAGGACGAGGGGGGGGGAGGAGGAGAGGGGAGGAGGAGGAAAGTAGGCGGAGTAAGTTAGTAGGGAAGCGGAGGAGGATGAGTAGGAGAGGAGGATGCGGGGGATGCACCGTGTTTGGCTGATTGCTAAACGTCCCTGGGCGTTTACAGAGCCGCCCTGGCCCTGCTTGATCCTGCCTTCGGGGGCGGAAAAGAGGGGGTGATGATTCGGGGGGGGGGGGATATCATGGCGAGGGCCATGATATTTCCCCAGATTTCATGGCGCCTCTTCTTATTTCATTACGTCCCTGGCCCCCCCGCTGGGCCGCGCACATGCCGCCGGTCATGATTTGCACCCCTCCCTCTTGGACACCCCCCTCTTGGCCGCTCCTGATGCCTGGGCGCGTTTACTCACCGACTTCGCGCGTGGGGGTGATTCTTGTGAGGGTGGACTTTTCTGCTCTCCATTGCGGCACGTCCCGCTTGGCAGCTCGGGTGCAATTCCTGGGAGGGCAACTTCTGACTTTGCCCTGGTCCGGAGTCCGGCTGAATCCCGCTGGATCTTGCTTCATCCCGCTTCATGCGGCTGCATCCCGCTCAACCCGAGGCCCAATCCAGCGCAAAAGGCCCCCCAATATGGCTTCATCCTCCCAGCAGTTGCCTCCGAGTGGTAGCACGACGGCTGCATCAGGGTCGGCCTTCCGCCGCCGCAGGGGTTCGCCGGAGGGGCGCGGGAAGCGGAGGAACATTGCCCAGTCCATCGCGCCGCACGGCGGGGCGGCCTATTCGAGGCGCGGTCCGCTCTGGAGGGGAGGGGCAGCGCACGCCGTGGGCAGGGCGCCCAGCTGCGAGGTGCACACCCCGCCGAGGACCGGCGGCGCGCCCGAGGGGGGGGGGAAAGCAGCGTGGGGAAGTCTGAGGGGATTTCGGGTTCGAGGCGGGAGGTTTCTGTGGGTG
>CAUYUJ010007108.1:0-48963 GCA_963575745.1 Prorocentrum cordatum
TCCTCCTCCTCCTCCTCCTCCTCCTCCTCCTCCTCCTCCTCCTCCTCCTCCTCCTCCTCCTCCTCCTCCTCCTCCTCCTCCTCCTCGCTCGCCGACGAGCCTCGTTCGGCGGCGTGCTAGGGGAAGAGGGCGCGAGGGCGAGGGGGGCGGCCTGTCCCGAACGAGGCGCAGAAGGGGGGGTCCCCATGGCAGGAGAGCCTCTCGGTCCCAGCCAGGGCCCAGGTTTTTCATCCGCGATCCCATAAGGCCTGAACGATTTGAATCAAAACCGATGGGAACACGCCGAAACGCGGCTGCTCGGAGTGTGACTCGAACGAGACCTGACGGCAGTCCTTGCTGCCGCCTCAGCCTCGCGAGCCGCCACTGGTGCCTGGGGCGCCAACATGCCTGGGGTAGGTATCACTCCCCCGCCGAACCGAGGATCTCCCGGGGGTCGGTGACGGAGACCCTTGCGGAAGGGCAGCGGATCAGACATGTCAGCCCCACCGAAACCCTCTTCCCGGGGAGACGTAGGACTCGTGTTCGGGGGATTCGGGTTGGGCTGACGGGGCCACCATGGAAATGAGGAGACCCAGTCTGAAATTTGACGCGAACTCTCGCTGCAAGCATCCCACGCAAACTGGACGACCGTCAACATCCAGGGCGGGCTCGTCAAAAACGTCGGCTATCCCGAGATCCGGTTTACTCGATTCTTACGTTTCCCCGATCTTAGAAGGCCGGCGGCCACGCACCATCCCCGTACCCCCGTCTGCGCGCCGCCGGCCTTGCTCAGCGCCAGCGAGCAGACGTCGCAGGAGCCGCCATCGCCGTCGCAGTGCGCCCGCAACAGGGCGTGCCCACTGGGACACACATCGGCTCTGCTCTCCTCTCGGCTTGGGCGTCGCTTCATGGGGAGGCGAAACATTGGTGGGGGGAAGAAGGGTGCGCTTCTCGGGCCGTACAGGTCCCTGTTCGGGGGCTCTAAAGTGCCCCTGTAGGGACCCGAGAGGGTCCCTTTTCTGCAGACCTCGCTGCCCAACGATCGATCGCACCCCCATTACACGATGTTTCATTCGGGTCCGCGGGGACCTCGCCCGCGCAATCGCTGCAAACACGGCGCTCTGCCGCGCCCATGCCGCTGTCACAAAGCACAGCCGTGCCCTCAAGTCGCCGCTGGCGGAAACTTTGCATAGGGACGTTGGGCACATGTTCGGGCACCGAGGAGGAGGAGAAGGAGGAGGAGGAGGAGGAGGACGAGGAGGAGGAGGAGGAGGAGGGGGAGGAGGAAGAGGAGGAGGAAGAGAAGAGGAGAAGAAAAGGAGGGAGGGGGGGGAGGAGGAGGAGGAGGAGGAGGAGGAGGAGGAGGCGGAGGAGGAGGAGGAGGAGGAGGAGGAGGAGGAGGAGGAGGAGGAGGAGGAGGAGGAGGAGGAGGAGGAGGAGGAGGAGGGGAGGAGGACAGCGGAGGGCGGAGGGCGGAAGGAGGAAGAGGAGGAGGAGGAGGAAGAGGAGGAGGAGGAGGAGGAGGGGGGGGAGGAAGAGGAGGATGAAAAGGAGGAGGAGGAGGAGGAAAAAGAAGAGGAGGACGAGGGGAAATATGGGTAGGAGGAGGAGGAGAGAGGATGGCGGAGGAGGAGGAGGAGGAGGAGGAGGAGGAGGAGGAGGTGGAGGCGGAAGAGGATGAGAAGGAGGAGGGATTTTCTTGGTCACCATTGACCGGAACAGTTTCAAGTTGGCGGCACAGCGGCACAACACACACTGAGCACCACCGAAAGACAACAGGCCACGGAGACACCTCCCGCTGGCGAGAGGATTCCCCTTGGTCCACCCACACTCGGCGCTCTTCAATCTGATCCCGATTCGTGGCCCGCAGTGGGCCTGCCCGAGACCAAAGGAGCGTTGTCCTCCTCCTCTCTGCGGATGGCCACCACTTGTCGGAGCGCAGGCCTGGGATCAGGAGGGGAGGACCTGGCCGCTTGCTGGGAACCATCCTCTCCCTCGAGAACAAAACGAGAAAACGAGAAACCTCCTCACCGGCTTCGAACGAAAACAATGATTTGGCGGCAGCAGCCTCCGCCTCGAATTCATCATCGGAGATGTCCGCTCCAAAGGCGGGTGGGTCCAGCACCTCCGGATGCTTGCCGACACTATCCCTTCCCAACCGCCTCCACCCCCGCCCCCCCCCCATTGGCAGCTTCACGAGCTGCAATCCTGGCGCGGATGGCCGCCAAACAACCCAACGGCGTAGCAGAGGCGGCGGCATGCTGCGGCCTGGCGGCAATATCATACGCCCGGGCCTCCTGTCGGGAAAGTGGGTCCACCTTCGACGCACAGCTGACGATCCGATCATGCTTGGGGTGGAGGCCCCGACGAAGTCGGCGCAAGGCTGTCGCGCCCGCACTGCTTCGCTCATCATCGCAGTGCGGTCGGGTACACGCTTGCGCCAGCTTGTGCGCCCTGCGCTGTGCAAGGTCACCGCAGCTCATGCAACAAATAATGGCCTAGCCTGATGTTCGACCAGAGTGCTGGCCAAAACGTGGCCGCGCAGCGGGGCCTGAACCAGGAGCTCGCGGACCAGAGCGGGGGAACCCCCGCCGCCGACTTCGGGCCGCTGACCAGGATCCCCCCGAATAAAAAGTAAGGCAGCTGGAACACCTGTGACCCCACAACCAGGGTCCCCAAGTGCGCCAGCCCGTGGCCTCCTGAAAGACCTTGCGCACGCGCTCACGCCGAGGCGGCCCCTGATGAACCGCCCGAGGGAAGATCGGCAAGACAGCCGCCGCGAGGCGCGCCACCATTTCAATACTCTGGATCGATCTCGTGACATGATCGTCCTCGGCCTGCGAAGGCCTGGGATGGAGTTCGAGAGCTCTCTTGGCCCCCCGATCGGCCCTCCAATTCCCCAGACCGATCGAGCGATCTGGGGCAGGCAGTAATTCAATACCTTCCTACTTACGATGTGCAGGCGCGTGAACAGCTGGGGCATACTCGCTATTCTGCATACGCAATAACGCACTGCGCCCTAGACCACCATATCTCTGCTTCCTGCAAGTCTTTCCGTCCATACTCTTATTCTGCAAATTGACCGCGTTCATAAACTCACTATAACAAGCGCGCCCACGAAACTCAAAAACAAAAGTCGGCATCAAAACTATCTGCAACTGCTCTGCTGCTTGATTGGTATGTGGGAGACTGGGCCACAGTGCCGCGTGCAACGTGTGCGATGGCCCCCCTGGTCATTGAAAAACGCCCAAGAGTACCCCGCCCGCGACAGCTCAGGTATCGCGCGTGGGTAGCATGAACCATCCCCGGCCGCATCGAGCCCACTGGGATCGAAATCTTGCCAGGGGACCTCCACGCCATGTTCGTCATGCAGCGTGGGTTCGCGTTTGTCCGAGAGCCCAAGCCAGTTCTCGACGGGGTGAGGCAATTTTAGCGCCGCGTAGAGGCTATGTCCTCAGCCCAGTGCCCGTCGCACAAAAAAACAAACGTTTTAACCAGGTGCTTACCTCGCGCATCGAGACCCATGCCCTTCGCGATAGGATCGGTTATCCTACAGATCGGATCCACGCAAACCCCCGCACCAGAGCTCCAACCTAGCTTCACCGCGAGTCGTCTTTCGTGGTAACGCTGAACCACCGCCTGGAGGAGATGCCCGATCATCAAGGGGGTGTTATATAAAAGCGACAGCTGGTTACCCCTGTCATCCTTCCTGTCCAGGGGCGAGGAGGCCGACCGCCCAATCCGACTGACGACGGCACCGTGATGGCGTCCCACACCGCGTGAGACCAGGCAACCGCTGGCGCCACCGTGCTGCGCCAAAGGGGGCCGCCATTGATCGCAATCTTGGCCCCATTCGAAACGCCCGCATGGCGCGGGGCCTGGGGAGACATAAGCACACTTCGCCCTCGCTTGAGTTTAGCATCCGCCATGCCGACGACGGCATTCCCGGAACAGACAGCTGGTTTGACCCCCGCCGTGTAGATCTTGCCGATCCTGGATTTCTCCCTGGGGAGGGCCCCTCGATGCCGCTGGAGGACCCTATGCCGCCTGAGCATTCCCGCAAGCCGCTGTCTGTTTTTTTTGAAGGGACCCTTAGTCCCTCGACGGCCCCCTGGGGCAAGTCGCACCCGAAGGACACCATGTGGGCACTGACTTCGCCCGCCAGAATTCCAAGGCGTTTCCCCGAGGCGACGAGCGATGCCCCCATTGGAACCGAAAATCATCGACTTATCTGGAGCAAGGTTGACCCCGAGCTCCTTGGTAAGACAGCGTGCAAATCCTGTGCAGCGCCCTCAAAAACATCAAGCACCGCGTCGGGCTCGCCGCGGCAACTACCCGCGTCGTCATCAATGTGCGACGCCAGTTCCACAGTAGGGTGACGACGCACGAAGCCGTCGAAGGGCCCCGGCGCGTACGCGCATGCGAAAATATCATTGAAACAAGAACCTGCTGGCAAACCATTGTTCGCATACGGAGGCGCCGAACTGCGGTCCGCTCCGAGCCGAGGAAGCGCGGGCCTCGCCAAACATTGAACATAAATTCGATCACGATCGGGTTAAGGCCTGCTCGGTGGCCCCGCTCTTATGAGACCACCAGGTCGAAGGTTTCATGATGAATGGACCCGTCCCAAGAGATGCCCGCCGTGACACCCCCTTCGGCAAAATAGCTTCCGCCTTGACCGCCTGGTTCCACATGCTACTTTCCGCCGGCTTCCCCGCCCCGAAAGCCCAGTACTTACGGGGGTGATCCACGTTGGGGGCGTTGGCGACGGGTCGACGGAGCTGCCCCCATAAGCGCGCGGAAGTAGCACACAGCAGCACAGGCCTCAGCCCACCCAACGGCTTCTCGAGTGGGGGGGGCCATCCAATACACAGCCTTGGGAAACGCCCCGATCTTTTCAACCGTTTGAAAAATGCACACCAAGGCACTAAGCCCGTCGTCGGACACACACGAGAAATGTCTGACATACATCCCGCCCAGCGACTGCGCCGCGCGTGGGGAAACACCCTTAGACGCAGCCCTGAATGCATCAGGAGTGAGCCTGTCTAGACAAGGGCGATCTGGGACCTCCAAAAGGGCAGGGGCGGTGCGAGCGTTGCAGAACCCCCCGGGGACATCATGCCAAGCGCATTCTGGGGTCCGCCGAGAAAGTGCCAGGAGCGGTTTCAATCGCCGTCGGTTGTCACTCGGCCTTCAACCTCGTCAGGCGGTGCATCTTGCGGGCCGAGCCCGAAAGGGCTTCCTGCTGCCACTGACCCCAACTGAGCCAGGCCTTCTGGTCAAAGTCTTTCCTAGCATTGTTAAAATCGCTATCCCGCTCCTCCAGGGCCTGGGGGCGCCGGTCTATCCAGCTCGCGAGGCCCTCTGGGAGTTGGGGCTTCTCGCCAGCCAGCCGCCGCGCAGCCTGCGCCGCGACGTCAGGGCGAGTGGAAATCCCCTCGGCATCGAAAGGTTGTCAAAGGATGGCTGCCAATTGTTCGCGGCGCCGACCTCAGCGCGGTTCCATCGCACTATCGGCCTTGGCCAAAATGCACTGAGAGGTCTCGCAGAGATCTCCCGACCCCTGCCTAAGCCAAAATCCACCCCTCAGCCACCCTAACATCCTTTTCTTTCTTGTTACGGGAAGGGGTCAACACCGGAACCCATTCGGGAGAAGGCCGGCGCCCCTCGAGGCCCTCCTTCTTGCCGGGGGTGCCCAGTCGAGCCTCCAGTTCGAGCTCCACAACATCAGAACAAATCACGGCTTCCCCCATCACTTACCAAACGGCGGCAACGTCATCAGCATCGGCCATCCCGTCGGTCTCCTCGGCCACAGCTCGAGCCGCGGTCCAATCGGCAGGGGCGGGGGTGGGCCCGGAAAGAAGGGACGTGGGAAGCCTCTGGTGCGACATGAGCACAAGTTGCTGCAAGTTCACAGCCCCCGGCCTGAGACGCAGCCGAACTGGGCGGCGGGCCCTCTTCGGCCACTTGGCCTCGAGCGTCGTGCTCTCGACAAGCTTGCCGAATGCCGCCGACGTCAAAAAGTAATCGATCGTGCTGTTGGACTGGGCCGCCGCGCAAGCCCCCGCAGCAGGCCGTTAGATAATCGCCCCCGCCCTTCGCGGCATCCCTGAGGCCTCCAACAAACATGGCGGTAGGTTCCAGTCGGCCCCGCTGAGGGCCAAGTGAGAGCCTTCCGAAACTTCGCCCATCATTTTGAGGATGTGTAGGTTGCGCTGCGATAATCCTTCACTGGTGTGGAGATAAGCGCAGCCAGCCAAAATCGGCGGCCGGCCCGGGATATCAACGCATCGCGAACATCAGCCGCCGCGGCACCACGACGCCTCTAGGCAGCGAATCTGGCCAGCGAAGTCCGACTGTGACACGGGCGAAGATACCAATCCCCGCGGAGAACTGACCTGCTTCACGGGGCCTCGAAGGCGCGCGCAACATGTTCCACCCAAGCGAACGCGTTGAACTGGCTCTGGCTCCGACATCCTCCTCCGTGAAACCATTTTTCTGAGCGAAGATGACTAAGGCCGCGCTTTGCCCCGGACGATCCCTGAGTGCCCCAGCTGTTCCCGCTATAACTTCAAGCAGGTGAGAAACGCTTTCCCTATCGCCACGCAGGGGGGCGGGTTGCGGCGGACTGCCTGCGCCGGGAGCAGAAATGCGCGTGCCTGAGCAAAGAGGCCCCGCTGGCGGCCCAACCTTCTCGCCCAAGCTGGAAACCGAAAAAGTTACGGGCCTCGCTGAACTACCCCAGCGCAGACGCGCGATGAGGCCAGGCATCATCTGGACACGTCCTGGCATCCTCAGGGCCCGACGAACCCGAGGCATAGTTGTTTTCCCCGCACGCAGCAAAAAGGTCTGGACAAAGGACTCGTCGGAATTGCTCCGTCGCCTCGACCTTCGGCAACGACGCTTGGATCACCTTGCTGCAACACGTCGAGCAGGTACCACTGGATGCGCACGTCCACGCAGCGCTGCACCACCCAATCGAGCCCGCAAAGCTAGCCGTAGAACAGAATCGCTCCATCAGGTAACTCCCCCGCAGGCCGGCATCAATCTGAATTAAGACCCTCGTCTTGAAGCCCGCGATGGTCGTCGGCATCCGTGGTGCCCTGAGGTCGACTCCGATTGCTAAAGGGTCGCCTTTTGGGGCTTCTCGCGGGGCACTTGGCTGAGCGCCTCCAAGATCGCGCGCTTGTCACCCTCGTGCTTATCCCAAAATGCTTCAGCTGCCTTCGCGTCGGCGAAGGCGCCATCCAAGCCCATGCCTTTAGGGGGAGGCACTTGCGCTGGAGAAGGTGCCGACTCACAGCCACGCTTCTCCAATCACAAGTGCTTAAACTCCTTGAAGATCTCGGACTCAAGCATCTTCCTGAACGCCTCCTTTCCTTCAAGCGCATCAGGTGGTAGATCGAGGGAAGGGCTGGCGGCGTCCTTCGGCAATGACGTGTACAGCTGCTTCTGAAGGGCCGCCACCTCCGCCTCGGTCGCCATCTTCTTGGCCGCCAACTCCTGCTTGCGTTGTTGGATATCGGCCAAGATATTGTCCTGCTCCTCAATGTCCTCAACAATTTTGCCCAGCCTGCTCGTCGCTCTCGCCAGCTTGTGCCCGACGTTGGCGCGCTGCGTGAGCGACGACTTGCGGCCTTCCATCTTGGCGCGTACCTCCTTGAGCTTGTTATCCAAGGAGGTCCGCGCTTCGGCCATGAGGTCGCCCTTGCATGATCGAGTGGCGTTCTCCAACTCCCTCGCCTGCTGCTGATCGGCGTCGGCCTCATCACCTGATGCCCCGCCGCCGCCCTGGGCCGCCTGGTTGCCACCAGTAGCTGGCTGTCCGCAGGCTTGGGCCCTGCAGGCGGCTGGCCTCCAGACTTGAGCAACGTATCAATCTGCCTCTGCAAGGTCGCCAATTGCTGCTCGAGTTTGGCTTCCTTACGCGTGTCAGCTCCAGGAAGACGCGACTGCCCACGGCCACCTGCAGGAGGACCATGCTCATCAGCGCTGAAACTTCTGGCACGGGCCAGCACATACTGCGGCGCTGAGACACCACAGCGGCACCGCAGCCTGCACAGCCAGTTCGATGTACGCCCACATTGTTGGCAGCCCCAGAAAAGGCGCCTTGGGTCCTTTTGACCAAATCTTCACCCATTGACGGCCCCACTTCGCACCGACACGCCTGGTGCTCAGGTCGAGCAAGAAATAATGCTCCGACAGGAACTCACAAAAAGCAATGAGCCACCAAGGCTCGCAACAGCATTTGGCCGTTTCGAAGAAGCATGTTGCTGCAAGCTCAGAACAAATCTGAACCGAAACGGCTGGGCAGAGGAGGGGGGAGGACGAGGAGGAGAAGGAGGAGAAGGAGGAGCAGGAGGAGGAGGAGGAGGAGGAGAAGGAGAAAGAGGAGAAAGGGACAACGCGGAGCAGGAAGTGGCGGGCGGAGGAAGGAAGGGGGGGAAGAGGAGGAGGAGGAAGAGGAGGAGGAGGAGGAGGATCGAGGCAAAGTAAAGCAGTCAGCTGTCGGACCCAATGTCCCCCCCTACTCACGAGACCGAAACGGTTTGGATCGAAGCAGCTGCAACTACTGATGCAGAAGCAGGGCTCCCCACACAATGAAAGCCCCGGTGGGCAGGGGGAAACGCACCAGCCTGGAGACGGCCCCAGGAGGGCGGAGGAGGGAGGGAGGAAACGATGGGCTCGAGAACACTACATCGTACAGTGGGGACCCGACCACAAGAGACCTTCCACAAGAAACCCAACCCTGAGACCCCAGGACGTCCATGGATCTTTGGTGTGGGAACGTCACGCTCCCCACAGCATGCCCAGGGCACCCTGGAGGCAAGCAGGGTGTTGTTTGGCTTGGCCCCCCACTGTCGAAGATCTGGTCCTGCGGCCACGGGACGTTCGGCAACGCCCGCTGTCCTCGGGGGCCCTGGCGGCCGACCCCTCCGCCTCGGCGGCCTCCGCCGAGGCCGCGGCGGCCTCCGCCTTGGCGGCGGCCTCGGCGCTGCACGCCTCGCACATGCACCAGGCGCAGAGGTCGCAGCCCCAAAGGCCTTCGCCCTCGGCGAGGCTCCTCGAGCAGACGCTGCAGGAGATGCCGTCGCACGGCGCCGTCTCCTCGGGGGCCCATGGCACGGCACGAGCAGAGACGCATCACCAAACGTATCAGGGCTCAGCGCGGATGTCGTGGGCATGGGTCGGCGTGTGACCCCCGCACTACGGAGGTTCGGGGACATAGAGGGGTGTTGCATGCCTGGACGTGTCATACATGTAGACGGCTGTGCGGTAAATGTAAATGTTCGATCTATATATATTATTATATATTATATATATATATATATATATTATATATATATAATGTCTCTCTCTGACTCCAGCTCTATCTCTCTCTATGTCTCGATATCCTTATTTCTCTCTCTCTCTCTCGATTGCTCTCTGGCTCTCTCTCTCTCTCTCTCTCTCTCTCTTTCTCTCTATAGATTTCTTCCAGCGCAATTTGTCGGAGAGGGGGGGGATTGGAAAAGGAAGGCAACTCGCAAAAAATCACTAACCAAGACACGAACACTTTGAAAGTCTGGCTACCCGCCAGGCCCGAAACACAAACCCTGGACTGGGGCAGCGGCACCGATGCAGATGACGCAGAATCGATGCATGGGAATCCCGCCTGTCTAGGACCGGCCTTTGGAGGATGCGGCAAGGAGGAGCAGGAGGAGGAGGAGGAGGAGTGACGTACCCAGCAACTTCGCGCCACCAGCCAAAACAAAGCATGGAGACAGCTCGCATCTCCATCTGACGTTGGAAACTCATCGAGCTCGAATTGCAAGCGGGGCGCGGAGGAGGGAGGAGGACGACGACGAGAAGAGTAAGGCAAGGAGGCGGCGGGTAATGACAACCGAACTAAGCGGGAGAAATGCCTTAGAGGAAACGTACTTCCCAGGCATCCGAATGCGGTCCGACCGCGTATGAGAATGGCCAAGTTGTTACCGTACGCTGCCGGTTACACAGCACAGTGCGGATTCGTGGCGACTCCCTGGCCAGGGTGCGGCTGGCGAGACCCCATCACAAGCCACCTCCGCCTGCACCGGAGCAGGCGCCATTGACTGCCCGGAGAAGAGGCTGTTTCTTTCCAGCTGTAAATAAACACATGTAAGACTCCCGGGTTACGGGCTATTTCTGTCCACCTGTACATGAACACAAACATAGTAATGTACGTATCGACATGACTATATATATATATACACACATATGTATATATATATATATATATAGAACCACCGCACGCTTTTCGCGCGCGCTCAGGTTCTAGCAGACCCCAGGCCTTGACGAGTGCCCTGTTCCACTGAAGAAAATGGACTACATATGGTTTGAGCGGGAAGAAAAATTGCCCACAACGCTGAAAGTAGTATGGGCAGTAAGAAGTCTATGCGTGTCAATCCGCATTGTGGAAGGCTTTCGGGGAGGATGGCTGCGTAGGGGGGCGGAGGCCTGATTAACCGGCTTCCCAAAAGGCATTGCGGGAACACGGGTTTGGGGGGCGTCTTGGGGTGCCTGCTGGGGCGTGCCGTCGTCGCAGTCGTCGTCGTCGCAATGTCGTCGTCGCCTCTTTGGGCGCGCCGTCGTCGTCGTCGTCGTCGTCGTCGTCTTCGTCGTTTCGTCGTCGTCGGTTCAAGAGGGCATTTGGGGCAACTTTGATCCCGGATGGTAAGGGATGGGGGGAGGGGTAGGGCGTTAGATATGACGCGAGCGCACCTAATTAGCTCGTCCTCCTCCCGACCCCCCTCCTCCCAGTCCTCCTACTCCCGCTCCTCCTCCCATGCGCCGGGCCCGGCATGGTATCGAAATTGCCTTCGCAGACTTTCCGCCGCCCGTGCCTCTTGGGCCCTCTTTGGGGCCTTTTTAGGGGCTCTTAATCGCCCCTTGGAAGCCTTTTGGGGGCCTTTGGGGGCCCTGTTGGGGGCCTTTGTGGGGCCTCTTGGGGGCGTAAGGCTCGGATTCTGGGTTCGGGCTGCCCATCTTGGACCCCTCTTGGGGCTGTCTTGGGGCCCTCCTGGGCCGTCTTGGGAGTTTTTCCCAACCATCCTGTAGGGTTGGGTCCTCGTTTTGAAGAGACGGTGCCCCGCGTTCCCCTCCTTCCTCCTCCTCCCCCTCCTCCCTCCTCCCCCTCCTTGCCTCTGCTCTCGGCACACCTCTCACGCGTTTCGTAGCCCCATAGGGAGCTCCACCGAAGGCCCCAGTGGGGGTGTTCGCATGCGGTTCCCCCACCCAGGGCAGCGTTTCGTGGCCCCATAGGGAGCTCCACCGAAGGCCCCAGTGGGGGTGTTCGCATGCGGTTCCCCCACCCAGGGCAGCGTTTCGTGGCCCCATAGGGAGCTCCACCGAAGGCCCCAGTGGGGGTGTTCGCATGCGGTTGTAGCCCCATAGGGAGCTTGGGGGTGTTCGCATGCGGTTCCCCCACCCAGGGCAGCGTTTCGTGGCCCCATAGGGAGCTCCACCGAAGGCCCCAGTGGGGGTGTTCGCATGCGGTTCCCCCACCCAGGGCAGCGTTTCGTAGCCCCATAGGGAGCTCCACCGAAGGCCCCAGTGGGGGTGTTCGCATGCGGTTCCCCCACCCAGGGCAGCGTTTCGTGGCCCCATAGGGAGCTCCACCGAAGGCCCCAGTGGGGGTGTTCGCATGCGGTTCCCCCACCCAGGGCAGCGTTTCGTGGCCCCATAGGGAGCTCCACCGAAGGCCCCAGTGGGGGTGTTCGCATGCGGTTCCCCCACCCAGGGCAGCGTTTCGTTTCGTAGCCCCATAGGGAGCTCCACCGAAGGCCCCAGTGGGGGTGTTCGCATGCGGTTCCCCCACCCAGGGCAGCGTTTCGTGGCCCCATAGGGAGCTCCACCGAAGGCCCCAGTGGGGGTGTTCGCATGCGGTTCCCCCACCCAGGGCAGCGTTTCGTGCCCCATAGGGAGCTCCACCGAAGGCCCCAGTGGGGGTGTTCGCATGCGGTTCCCCCACCCAGGGCAGCGTTTCGTGGCCCCATAGGGAGCTCCACCGAAGGCCCCAGTGGGGGTGTTCGCATGCGGTTCCCCCACCCAGGGCAGCGTTTCGTGGCCCCATAGGGAGCTCCACCGAAGGCCCCAGTGGGGGTGTTCGCATGCGGTTCCCCCACCCAGGGCAGCGTTTCGTGGCCCCATAGGGAGCTCCACCGAAGGCCCCAGTGGGGGTGTTCGCATGCGGTTCCCCCACCCAGGGCAGCGTTTCGTAGCCCCATAGGGAGCTCCACCGAAGGCCCCAGTGGGGGTGTTCGCATGCGGTTCCCCCACCCAGGGCAGCGTTTCGTGGCCCCATAGGGAGCTCCACCGAAGGCCCCAGTGGGGGTGTTCGCATGCGGTTCCCCCACCCAGGGCAGCGTTTCGTAGCCCCATAGGGAGCTCCACCGAAGGCCCCAGTGGGGGTGTTCGCATGCGGTTCCCCCACCCAGGGCAGCGTTTCGTGGCCCCATAGGGAGCTCCACCGAAGGCCCCAGTGGGGGTGTTCGCATGCGGTTCCCCCACCCAGGGCAGCGTTTCGTGGCCCCATAGGGAGCTCCACCGAAGGCCCCAGTGGGGGTGTTCGCATGCGGTTCCCCCACCCAGGGCAGCGTTTCGTGGCCCCATAGGGAGCTCCACCGGAGGCCCCAGTGGCTGCTCTCGCATGCGGTTCCCCCACCCAGGGCAGCGCTTCGTGGCCCCATGGGGAGCTCCACCGAAAGCCCCCGTGGCGCAGTTCGCATGCGCTTCCCCCGCCCAGGGCAGCGTTTCGTGGCACCATAGGGAGCTCCACCGAAGGCCCCAGTGGCGCAGTTCGCAGGCGGTTCCCCCACCCAGGGCAGCGCTTCGTAGCCCCATAGGGAGCTCCACCGAAGGCCCGCCCCGGTGGCGCAGTCCGCCTGCGGTTCCCCCATCCAAGGCAGCGCTTCGTGGCCTCATGAAGCCCGACCGAAAGCGGCACCCACAACGCGTTACCAACAATTGCTTATGGTTGGGTCTTTCGCCAGGATAATTTGGGCCGTCTTGGCGCCCTCTTGGGCCGTCGTGGGCGCCTCTTGGGAACCTCTTGGGCCGTCTTGGGGCGATCGTAGGGGTCTCTTCGACCGTCGTCAACGCCGCGAATGCAGAAAGAATGTATCTGCTGAAAATACGCGTTTCCCGATGGAAGATCAATGATTTTTGCCTCTTGGCGCCATTTTGGGGTGCCTCCTGAAGGCCTCTTGGGCCGTCTTTGGAAACCTCTGGAGCTGTCGTGGAGCGTCTTGGGTTTTTTTGTTTGCCGTTTTGGCGCCATCTTGGGCTGCCCGGCATCCCAATAGAAGCGCCAGAGGCCTCGGGGAGGGTCCGGGGACGCCCCAGGGACGCCCCGGGCTTCCAGGAAAGCCGCCGGGGGGGGGGGACCGAAATACAAGGCAACTCTGTTGTGCCGCAGCAACGATAGTCCCAGTGCGAGAGGAGATGCCATCTCAAGCAATAGGAATATCCTCTTGGTCTCGATAAGGATTGTGTGCTTTGCAGTGAGGCGCAATCATATTTGGGCGGCCGGCCGCTTGAGCCGACGCGGCCGCGGGCGCACGCTCGCTTCCACTCCTTACGTCCCGCTTTAGAATCAGGGGGGAGGGAGACGAAGCGCGAGCCCGTCGCCCCTGTACAGCACGCATAGCAGCTAACATACAAGGACAGAAAAGGAAGCGGGCCTAAAGGAAGGTGGACCCGCTAGCAAGCTGCCTCGCATGTATGCGACGTACTCATCAGGCGGCGTCAGAACTTGATGTCTGGCGAGCCCGATATGGAGTATGTCTCTCCATGTCATGTTTGAAGGTCTGTATACCTCCCCTGCCTTGCAGGGGCCTTTCTCTGTCGATTTCCCCCTTGGTGTGTCCATCCGCAGTCATATCGCGGGTATCACACCACTGGATGCTCTGCGCGATTCCACGCTCCATCATCTGTCGTATCCACCTGATGTGTCCTACGAGGGTACATTCAGTCGGCTTCTTCAAGCCTTTGCTTGACAAGGACTTAAAAACATATGCAGCATCGATTGTCAAAGTAATCTTGGTGCTCAGGCCACCCAACTCAAGCACATATTCCAACTGAGTGGGAGTGAGCGGCCCCGCGGGAAGCTCGTGCAGAGTCACAATCGTGGAATAACAGTCCTCCAAATTACGGGCTGCTGCTAGTCTCTGCTAATTAACTCGAGCGGACCTGCCAGCGGTGAGACTTGCAGTGCGCATCAATCAAGTGAACGACAGGCTTACCAGATGACGAGTTTCCACGTCGTAGCAGGTCTGCCACGCGAGCGCCATAGCCTTTTACGTCGTCATCGGCGTCTCTACTCAGGCGTCGATATCCTAGTCGCCATGTAGGTCGACCTTTCCCGTGGGGTTATCGCCTGGTATACGATCTTTTTCGGGCAGGCCTGTAGCTTTCTGGTGATCGCGCTCAATCGTCGCATTTGAATGTTGGTCGGTTCTTGGGCGCGCTGCAGAGATGCAACATGCGCCATCAACCGCGCCTGGGTGATTACTGCGCATGCCAGCGCACCACTGGGGCGGACGAACATGTCTGCCACCATCTTGGTTTCCTGAGCGTCAGCGTCGGCGCCGGTTAGTTCGGGATGCTGTATTGGACGGAGCTGTTTGAGATATTCATCCTGATCCAAAATGACATTGCCGCCCTCGTCCTTGGTGCATTGCACAGCGCAGCTCGGCATGTGTATGCCAAAATAATCTTCAACGTGTTTGACATATTTGTCAATGGTGTCCTCAATACGGGCCATGTAGATGTCATCAACATGCTTGGCCGTGAGCAACCGTTGCTCGCCTCGAACTCCTCGCCGTAGGACGTGGGTCGGAGACCAAATCCTCTGGTGGTCCTCCTGAGCTTAAATGAGAAAGCCCGTGGAGCGTCTTGAGTGCCTGTGCCTGGTTTCAAGCACTGTAGGCAGTGCTTTGACTCGTCGTAGTGCTCGAATCCTGGGAGAGTCCGGAGCACTGTGGCCGATCCAGGCGGCAAAGTAGAACGCGCCACACGTTGCTTTTTTCACTAGTAGCCTCAGCAAGTTCCTGATACGTCATGCCCCGCAGGAAGGCCATGTTGATGTCGAGGGAAGCAATGATCCACTGTTTCTTGCGCGCTGACGTGCTAGCGAGTAACCTCTGGCTCGACCGCCCCCCTGTTCCCGAGAATGTTTCTACGTCGAAAGCTTCAAAGTCAATGAAATCTCGGAGAACCAAGCGTAGCCGGATGGTGCGTTCCACCTCGCCCTTCTCGTTCTTAACGAACTTCCATTTTTGTGCACGTATCTCGAAGACATGATGTTCGACGCTCTGGCTATCTCCTGCATCTTAAAGCATCTGCTGTCGAACCATGTCTTGAGTTCAGTGTAGAGGGCCTTCGATACTTTATCGGGATTCGCCTGAATGTCAGCTTTAGTGAGGAGGTCGTCTCCCTTGACGACCGCAGCTCGCTTTGCAGCGGCGGTAAGGTATACTCGCATAGTGATCACCCCGTCGGCATCTAATATCACGCGTTGTTGCTCGGACAAAACTACCTTCGACATTTCGGCCGTAAAACATAGTTCGACATCGCCTGAGTCGAGTCCGTAGCTGTCGTTTTCGACCATGGTGCACATGGCGGCGTAGTACGTCTCCTCGGCATCGGAGTCGCGAGTGCGCCCCCACTTCGGCAGGTGTCCCCGCTGTTCATCAGGTACAGTGATCAGCGCACTTCGATCTGGAACCATCTGTGTATGTATGGTCAAGAGGTCCTCTGGTGGAGTTGCCTCCAACAGTTCCTTTTCCTCATGTAGTTCTGCATACCACACCTCCATAACATGCGACTCAATATCAACCTCTGATTCTTCGTAAATCGTAGAGCGCCGTCCGTCATCATGTGATGGTTCGGCTTCTGAGGCTTCTCTTGCGGTTCCATCCGGCGTCGGTGTATCTGCCACTTCCTCAAATTCTGTCACGTCCTGATCAAAACCTGCTTGAGGTTTAGTGGACTTTAGGCATTGGGTCATTCGTGAATCTGCTGATCCAGTTATATCGTGCATATTCAGAGTAAACCCTTCTGCTTCGTAATAATGAAATCCTGGATTCACGTCGTTGTCGTGATGGGCCCATGTGCAGCTGTCGGCATAAGTAACCGGAGGTAACTGGTGGATACACTTGGTTTATCTGACTGGAACTACATTCTCAATGCGAAAGAAGTTTCTGATAAGGTACTGTAGAGCCAAGTGTACCTTAGGAGATAGACTGCTTGCGGTCGTCGTCTGAAGCGCCCCTATCTCGGTCGGCACATAGCCAAAGGTCAAGGCAGGTCTCCCGCGGAAAGGCTGGCTACGAATGTTAACGCCGTGCGTAGTGCAGTGTTGTCGGAGCCAATCTCTCGGGCTATGAGTGCTTCAATGTATAATGAATGCCCTGCATCGCCGCATTGTACTTGAACGTCTCGATTGCCCACTCGGATGATGACCTGACCCCTTTTGGGATCATTCTGTACAACTGGGAACAGGCCACTCCAGCCTCCCCAGTCATCTTTCGCGGTCGTAGGGCGATGGTAATCGACCAAATCTCCTTCATCATAATAGCGCTGACCGGTAGTAGTCGTCTAAGTGCGTAAGGCACGATTGGTCTTAGCTACTGCTGTGGCCTGTGTGCTAGTTTCAATGCATTCTCTGCGTATCGTCTGTTCACGAGAGCAATCCGATGCTTCCGTCGGCTGCTCGTGGTCCAGGACAGGTAGGTCAGGGAGCATTGCTGGTTGCCGTCCAAATAAAGCGTTGTACGGAGACACCTCGCTATGGAAGGTCAACGCGTTTGCGGCGAACAGGGCTTCGTGCAGTAGCCGGGTGAACACAAGAGGTATATCTAACCTATTGATTCCAGCCTCCATGGCGTGAAAGAAATGGCGTAGCATGCCATTTCTGGCCTCGATCGTCGTAGCGTGCTGTCCACGCGCACGCATCCTAAGTTCAGCGCCTTCTGCCTTGAGGACTGCTTTCGCAGTGTCGTTGTTAAGGGCGCCATCTCCATCAGAGTAGATTACCTTTGCCGGTCCAAACTGCATCCATCACTGATGATATGCATCCAGGATGCGGGTCATAGTTTTGTCTGGTATTTCAATCCCAGTAGCATACCGTATACAGCGATCGATAATGCGGAATATATTGCGTTCTTGTTTGTAGAACATCAGATCACATTCCACCTCCTCATTGAATTTGCCAGGTGATGCTGTAGAGGGCATAACAGAATGCCCAGGCTTGTCCTTAGCTCTGGGTTCTCGGCTTGAGTCTGACGCTGTCCAGACCTATCTTGATTAAGATGAGTCTAAACTTAAGCTCCTTTGCGTGGAACCGACGTAAGTGTAACTTTCGCAACTCGCGAATACCACGCTAGGGTCGAAGCATCTTAGGTTTTGTAGACTGATTTGCACATCGAACCGTGACCAGTCTGGTGTCGCGGTCGCGCAGCAGGGTTCCCCGCTGGTGGTGGTGGAGGTGCTTCTCCACCTTGTTGTCGACCACGTCTGACTCTAACCTGTGGTAGTTGGAGATGGCCATCCGAACTGCCAGCCCCAGTCGAAGCAGGTTGCTTTGCAGCAGGCTCAGCAGCACGTCTTCCAACAGTAATGTCGTGACTGCTTGCGCCCGCGGTAGGTCCGGCTCTAGAGCCGGGTCTCGGTGTTCTCAGCCGCGCAAGTGGTGATGCTGCTGGCGCCTCGGGTGGCGGTGCTGCTAACTCAGCAGGATCTGGCGGCGCAGGTCCTGATGCCGGCGGTATCTGTCCACGATTGTCGGGCAACTTCCAAGGCTTGGCAAACTTGCATTTGCCAGGTGTCAGTACGTGTCCAGGCTTGATATTCCCGTCGTTCTTCTTGCAGCTCGGACATGCCCAATGGTAGTCGTCCTCATCGCACCACCTGCAGTGTCTCGGATCTCTATCATGAAAAGAAGAGTGCCTGCTAACGTTGTCCGCGCAAGCAGGACAACCGAGCTTCCCCGATGGTGGTCTCGCAGTCGAGCCATCAGATTGTCGAGGGGGACTCGGAGCATCCAAATCGCATCCCCTTGCGTTAGTGACCAACGCGGTGGACGAATGCGGGTAGCCATGGAAAAAATCACGAATTGCCTGGAAGAGATCGTGCGCGATCTGAACAGCCTCGACAAAGAGTGACTGCACCTTTTTAACTAGATTGTGCAGCCATGGACAGTTCCTTATTACATGCCGACGCGTGCTGATGATGGCCAGTCCATCGCTTTCGTTCAAAAGGGGTGAATAAAAAAAAAAAACGATGGTTGGCCATGGTCTCGGTCGGCTTTCGCATCAGTACCCCATGGGAATCACGCAAGCCAGTAGTGCATTGATCCATGTTCACCCTGCAAGTGCCCTTGCTTTTGGCCAACGTAGTCCATGGTGGTATCTGATCCACCCAAATCCCCACTGGTTGTTCTCGTAAGTCGAATCGTCGACGATCATTTTGTGTGTGTGTGTGTTTGTGTGGCTGTGTAGAAATCAGCGCCGGGAGCCAGCGACCTTCTACACCGCCGCCCTCCCTGAAGGTCCGCTGCTAAGTTCGTCGGGGGGTGCCTGTGCAGGTGCGGTCGAGGCGTAAGGATGCGGGATATGTCGAAGGGCCTCCGAGAGCCGCGGAGGCCCACCGCCGAGCCCTTCCCTGCCGAAGGCCGCCGAAGAAGGGCCGCCGAGGGCCTCCGAGGCTCTCCGAGGGCCCCCGTGCAGCCGGGCCTCCGAAGGCCGCCAAAGGGCCGTCGAGGGGCCGCCGAAGGGCCGCCGAAGGGCCGCCGAAGGCCGCCGAAGGTCCACCGAGGGCCGCCCAAGAGCCGCCGAAGGCCGCCGAAGGGCCGCCGAAGGCCGCCGAAGGGCCGCCGAAGCTCCGCTGATGGGCCTGTGTTCCGCCACCACCACCAGAAGTTGGAAGGGAGAAGGAGGATGATGAGGAGGAGGACGAAGAGGAGGAGGAGGAGGAGGAGGAGGAGGAGGAGGAGGAGGAGGAGGAGGACCCCCTGCCCCTCCTACTAACGGTGGTGGCGGTGGGAAACAAGCCCACCATCCGTGCCGATTTCTCGCGTCGCCGCTGGGCCCCTCTGCGCCCACAACCCCTGCGACGCCTCTGGCGCCGCGCGGGGGTCCTGGAGGGGTCTCGCCAGTTCGAGCTTTTCTGGCGATCGTGATGCATGCCGTTGTCTATTGCTCCTGAGATGCGTGTGCACACACACACACACACACACCTATGCATGTATATGTAGATGTGTATATAGTGTCGGGGGGGAGCCCAGGCTCATTCACCCATGGCGGTGCTGGGGCTCCAGGAGCTCTGCGTCCCGCTCCAAGGCGAATTAGATGCCGTCCAAGACGACCAAGATGGCTCAAGATGGCCTCAGAGATGCCTCTCATACCGCCAAGCAGGACGCCCCAAGAGGCCTCCCAGGAGAGCCGGGAGAGGCAAACATGGCCCCATTCCCGCCGGAAAACTGTATATTCTAACCATATTCACCTCTCGCGGGCTCTCACAGCATCCAAGACGGCCCGCGAGGCCCCCAAGATCGTTCCAAGACGGCCTAAGAAGGCTCCAAGACGGCCCTAGAGGGCCCCAAGACGGCCGAAGCCCAGAGGGGGTCCCCGAACGGACGTTTGAAGCTCTCTGCCCCTAGAGGTCCCCAGGAGTCCCCAAGAGGCCCCCACATGGCTTTCCAAGAGGCCCCAGGAGGTCCCCTAGGTCCCGAGCTGCCCCACCCCCCAAGAACTGTGCGCGTCAGCTTGTCAAGGGCTGGTTCTAGTACAGGTGTATGTATATATGTATATATGTATATATGTATATATATATATGTATATACACATACACATACACATATAAACATGTATGTGCATACTGGAGTCAGCACCGCCCCGACGGTAGGAGGTAGGAGCGGGCCTATCGCGGCGCCGGTGATTCCACAGCCTTTTCAGGTGCGAGCCAGGCTCACTGCCTTGCCCGCTGCGCGCGCGCGGGGCGCGGGCGCGGGGGGCCCACGCCAGCTGTGGCCCCTAGGCAATCTCGCCTGGGAGCCCAAATACCTACCGGCCTCCTGAGCCGAGCTATCCCGGTTACCGGCCCGTGGGCCGAGATTCGTGGGGCGGCCCGCACTCCCGCTGAGCCCGTGGCTGCTCTGCGGGATGCCGCCCCCAGTCGGGCCATGGTTCGACGCCGTGGCCGACCCAGACTTCTTCGATCACTTCGAGCTCCGCTCCGGCCAGATCGTGGAGGTCCAGTGCTCGGACGACGCGGGCGACGAGCAGGGCACGATGCTGCTCGCGGTGACTGGCACGGCTACCGCCTCGGCGAGGGGTCGATGGCTCGAGGCCGTGTACATTGCCGCGAGCGACGAGTACTACGACTGGTACATGCGGGAGTCGGCGGACAAGCCGCCCAGCCCAGCCTGGTACCACCTCTGCCGAGGTGAGGCGGCCACCTGCCAGAGCGTCAAGGCTGGTGCCGATTACGCTCTGCATTTCGCCCGTGTCAGGGCGGTCCCCAGGGCGGCGCTGGCCACGGGTGCGATCGGTTGGGCTGGTAGGGGTGTTGCCGCCGAGCGTGTGGAGGAGTACCTCGGCAACCTTGATGGGGGGCGCCGGGAGGCTTACCCGCCTGGGGGAGTCCCCGCAGGCGGAGACCGCGGCGAGTTCTTCGACGGAGAGCTTGTCGAGCAGCCGCGGCAGCAGCGGCAGCCAGAGGGATCTCCCTCCCGCGGTGCGGCTGCGGCAGCTCCTGTCGCAGACCAGCTTGCGAATCTACGTCGTGACCTTGCTGATGAGCCTCGCGGGAGGAGGCGCGAACGCTCGGGTCACCCTCGGAGGGGCCGAGGTGGCCCTAGCAGGCCTGGCCTGTTCGGGGGGACTGCCCGGTCCCCGAGGCGCGGTGGTCGTGCTGCCGGGGGCCGCTCTGCTGGAGGTGGGGACGCTGACCAATCTGGAGGTGCGTCGGCGCCGCCGCTTGGGGATGCGCCCGAGGGTCGACGCGCCCGTTCCCCTACCCCCCGGCACGCTCGCGACCGCGACCGCGACCGCGACCGCGACCGCGACCGCTCCCGCAGCCGAGGGGGCCGCGAACGTCGTCGCCGTCGAGGCGGCGACCGGGGCCCCTACGGTGCTGGCCCGTTGGCGGCGTTCTCCTCTTCGGAGTCGCGCTCACGTTCGAGGCGGAGGCGTCGTTCACGCTCAGGGTCGAGGCCGGGTTTTCGCGAGGCCCCCTCCTCCGCCAACGGGAGCAAGCAGCTCCAGTTGGTGTCCTATTCCCAGCGTCATCCAGGACGGCTGGCCGCGCGGCTCCTGCTCAAGATGGCAGCCGGCGTCAGCAGGGAGGGGGGGGCCGTGTACGCCCAGCTGGGCAGCCCGGGCGATCTGAATCAGACGCCTCCGGCAGCGACATCGTACTTCTTGACGGTGATGGTTCCGACCCTGGCCACGCGCATGGCGCTTCGCGACAGGAGGGAGTTGCGGACGCTGTCCCTCATCCTGGACCTCCTGGCGACGCAGAGGCCCGAGGAGGCCGCCGACGTTGTGGCCCAGAGGATCAAGGCGATCGACAAGGCGCTGCACGACGGCGCTTGGACGCACGCGCAGCTCCTCGAGCTCATACCCGAGGAAGGGGCTCCCCTCCTGGAGCGCGACGAGGCCGTCGCCGTCGCGAGGGAGGCGCGGACCAACCAGGAGATCGTGGGCGTGCAGCCGTGGCGCCGGGGCCACGACGAGAACGCAGCCTCCCAGAAGGGGAAGAAGGGTGGCGGCAAGACCAAGAGCGGAAAGGGCGGCAGAGGGAAGCCTCCCGACGGCGGCTGACCGCTGCCCCTCGGGAGGCGCCGTGGCGCCGCTCCCCGTCCACAGCAATCGCCAGACCGCCCCACTCACGGGTTGGATCCCGCGATGCGCGGTCCCCCAGCGGCGGAGCGTGCAGGGGGCGCGAGGCTGCCGTTTTGAAGCCTGCGGGAAGCCCCTCGCTGGGTGGACGCCAGCGTGTCGTGCGACTCTGCGACGCGCGGGCGCCGTCAGAGGAGCCAGCGGCTTCCTTCGAGCCTACGTCGGGCTCAGAGCCGCGTGGAGGCCTGGAGTCGCCAGAACGCCCGATGCTGGCTATTTACCGGGAGGGCTCGCTCCCGAGACTTTCGCCGCCGCCGCGCAAGGGCCACATGACCAGGGAGAGCTGGCGGGCAGACCTCGAGGTGGCCCTCGCCTCTCGGCCAGGGCTCTTCGATGCCTTCATCTGGCTGGATGCGCACTGGGACGAGCTCGCGACTCCCTTGGGCGACCTGCCACGTTCATTAGGGCGCGCTGCACCACCCTCTGCCCGAGGGTCTCGCGGAGCCTCCCAAGACATCCTGCCGATTGCGGTTGAGGCCGTCCGGGAGCTCTCTGCCGAGAAGGTCTTGGGCCATGGGCTCGAGGAGGCATCCCTAGGGCGATGGAGCGGCGGCCTCCGCCAGTGGGTCTGCTGTATTTTGTCCGCCCTCAACTTCCATTATCTCGGAGCGGGCGCTGAGCCACCTCGGAAGGGCCCGGCACTGAGGCTGTCGCAGCCTCAACTCAGGCTGGTCCGGCATGTTGCGATGGCTGTCGTCGCATTCGTGTCCAGCCAGCCTGACGCCGCTGGGCAGGCACCGTCGCTGAAGGCCCTCAGGAAGAACCTCACGACGCTTCCAGTGGACTACGGGGCCTCGGGCCTGGTTGTCAAGATGGAGGCGCTCACGCCAAGGAGGGTCATCCCAGCATGGCCGGCAGTGGGGTCCGCGGCAATCCAGCCCGTTACCAAGTTCCTCGAGGGCGAGGTGCTTGAGAAGGTCGTGGATCCCAGCTCGAACCTCCTGGACCGGGCCTTTTGGCCCGCGGCAACTAGGAAGAGTTACGTCCGTGCTTCTGACGGGGCCTGGGCTGACTTGGTGGCCGCGGCATTCCAAAGGGGCATGATGAAACCAGTGAGGGAGGAGGATGTGTTCCGCGGCGTCGACGGCCAGCCTGTGTACAACGGGGCCGGCGGCGTCGAGAAGATCAAGTACAAGGACGGAGTGCGACAGGAACTCCTCCGCTTCATCAGCATCTTTTGCCCCATCAACGACTACCTGACCCGCATCACGGGGGACGACGACAAGTTGCCGTACGTCGGGCAGGTCACCCTCCTTCATTTGGAGGAGGGAGAAGAGGTTCTCATCGACTCCGAGGACTTCGAGAGCTGCTTCAACCTTTTCACTCTGCCCGACTCGTGGCTCGGGTACTTCAGCTACGAGAAAGTTGTACCTGGCAGCGCTATGGGCCTGCCAGAGAAAGAGTGGGTGCGCCCCGCCTTGTGCGTCGTGCCCATGGGTTGGAACAGTGCCGTCGCCATCATGCAGTCGGTTGTCCGACGTCTTGTGTTCGGGCTCGCGCGGGTCTCCCCCGCCACCGAGGTGCAGAAGGGCAGGGACCTACCCCCGCAGGACGACTTGTCCATCCTTTACCTCGACTCGTACGACCGACTCCGGGTTGTCGACCGGGCTCTCGCCGAGGCCCAGATGGGGGGGGAGACAGAGGAGCACGCCCGTTTCGTCAACGTGTGCTCCGAGCTCGGCCTCCCGCTGAACACGGGAAAATCCTTGATCGGGGCGACGGCGGCATCCCTTCAAGGGGGCTTTCTGGACAGCTCCCGCGGGACCTTCGGGCTCCAGCCCTCGAAGGGGGCCGACTTGGTCTGGCTGGGCCTGGCGCTGCTGGCCCAGCCTCGGTGGAGCGTGCGAGCGCTCCGGCACTGGGCTGGGAAGGCTTGCTTCGCGTCGGTGTTTCGGAGGCCGCTCTACGCGGTGCTGCAGGAGGTGTTCTGGCAGATCAAGTTGCTGGAGGCTGGGGCGGCGGTGCCGAAGGACGACGCGTTCGACGAGGTCCTGTCCTTCACCATCTTCGTCCCGCTCGCCTTCACCAACATACGCGCCACGCTCGATGGGATTGTCTCGTGCTCGGACGCGTCGCTCACAGGCGGCGGAGTTGCGGTGGCGATGTCGTTCCGGCCGTTCGTTACCGTGGGTTCGGCTTGCCAGCCCAGCTACCGCCAGTCCGGCGAGAGCCCTATACGGGCCCCTTGCGGCGCCCAGATCGGCGACCCCCGCAGTGCGGCTGACCACCGAGAGAACTGCGGGAAGTGCGGACGCTGCCCGTGTTTCGCAGAGCGGTTCTCTTGCCCTCGTGCCCCGCTGACGCAGGCAGTGGCGCAGTGGGGCATTCCTGTGCAGAGGCCCTTCGACGACGCTATGGGCCGCGATTTCTTTTCCCAGGAGGGTAAGAAGATTTTGACCACCGAGCAGGCCGAGACGGCGCTTGCCTGGGAGCATTTTGCTCCCGAGTGGCGCTTCTTGTCGAGGCTCCTGGGCCAGACCAGGTGCGGAACGCCAGGCACATCATGGGGATCCCTGGGCTCCCGCGCACTCTCGCGTTCGAGGTGCGGCGATCCAACGCGATGGGCAAGAAGGCCCTCGCTTGTGCCTTGGAGCGCCACGGGCAGGGGAAGTATTGGTGCATCGAGAACCCTTGCGACAGCTGGCTCTGGGACTTCGCGCAGGCCAAGGAGCTAGAGGAGAAGGAGGGAGTATTTTACTCTGAGCTCTCCTACTGTTGCTTCGGCGGCGCGCGGAGGGCCACCTGCTTCGCTCACAACTGCCGTGAGCTCCATGCCATGCTCCATCGCGACGGGCCCTGCTCCTGCCCCACGGTGCCGCCTAAGGACCCGTGCCACTTCTACGAGTACCCGGGCGCGCTGTGCCAGAGGTACGCGGAGGTCGTCGCTGGCGTGCTGTCGCGACCCGCGGTGCCACCCCGGGAGGTGGACCCTGCGAGGCGGGAGGAGGCACTGCGTGCCCGGCTCGCCCGAGCAGGGAAAATGTTCGTCGAAAAGGGCGTCTCGGAGCGCGTGGTCGCGTCCGTGCGTGAGCTCGAGGCTACCATGGTCCCGGGCCAGGAGATCGAACATCTGAAGCTCATGCTCCGCAAGTGCGACCACCGGGGCACTGACGTGAGGCTGATCGTCGACGATCCTTTCCATTCGTCCCCTGCTAGGGTGCCGTACCCCGCTCTTGAGTGGGAGTGGAAGACCGTGCTGTCATGGCGATGGCAGCACGAGCAGCACATCAACATCCTTGAGGCGCACGCGGCGGTGACCTGGTTGAGGCGGCGTGCCAATTCAATCATGTACCACTCCCGGCGCTACCTGCACATCCTGGACTCGCTGGTCGTGACGGGTGTGCTCACCAAAGGCCATTCTTCTTCTAAGCGGCTGAACCGCGTGTGCCGCAAACACATGGCGGTATCACTTGCATGCGATAATTACCCTTTTTATGCCTGGACGATTTCTGCGTGGAACTTTAGCGACTTTGCCTCGAGGAATGCCGGTGCTTCGTCAGCAGGGCCGTCGCGCCCGTAATCCTGGTGGGCCGGTTCGCCGGCACCTGCGCTATGTCGGCATCGCTCCACGCACGTTCCAGGTATACCGCCGAGCTGTTAACGCCTTCTTCTTCTTCTTCTTGCAAGCCAGGTCCCTCGCCCTGCCCACGTCGTTGTCGGAGCTCGATCACATTGTGTCTGAGTTCATCAACGAGTGTTGGCAGGAAGGTGAGCCCATCGGCTTCTGCGGCCACCTCCTGAGCGGCCTGCAGCGCTTCTTCCCACAATGCAAGCACCACCTCAACACGAGTTGGCTGTTCTACAACAATTGGAATTCGACAGTCGTGCCCACTAGAGCCACGCCGTTCCCGAAGCATATTGTGGCTGCTCTGGCCTCCGCTGCGGCCCAGGCGGGGGATTTGAGGTTGGCCGCAGGGCTTCTGGTTGGGTTTACTGCATTTCTTCGGACTACCGAGCTTTTGTCGCTCGAGAAACGCCATGTCCGGCTCTTCCCTGAATCCAACACGGTCTTCATAGCATTGGAGTCGACCAAGACTGCCGGGAGAAAGAGGGCCCGGGAGGCGGTGCACTTCGTGGACCGCGTCATTCTGACATTGCTGCAGCGGGCCATGTGCGACCTTTCTGACGACGACCCCCTCGTCCGCCAGAGGGGAGGCGCCTTTTCGAGGGCATTCCAAGCTCTCCTGAAGTTCACCCGCCTTGAGCACGTAGGGTTCCAGCCGTACTCCCTACGGAGAGGGGGGGCCTCGTGGTACTTCACAAAGGTCCAGAGCATGGACGCGACGATCGTACGAGGCCGATGGCAGAACCCACGAACAGCGCGCATCTACATTGAGGATAGCACGGCCGCATTGGTGCTGCTGCAGTTACCCGCCGAAAGTGCGGAGATTGTTAGGTGCCTCTGCAGGTGGTGGTCCACGTGGTGATGTTCGCCTTCGGCTTCGCTCAGGCAGTGAATGGTTTGGGATTGCCGGCCAGCCATGGGGCGTGTGGTGTGGTCCTCGGCTACGCCAGTCAGTGGCGCGGGCTGCGAGGCCGGCCTCGCTCGGCAGCGGCTCCGAGGCTTGACCCAAAGTGTCTGCCTAGCCGCGCCTCGCTGCAAGACACTGCTGGTGCAGCGCGCCTGGAAAAGAAGGCGTGCGAGCGATTGGAGTCAGCACCGCCCCGACGGTAGGAGGTAGGAGCGGGCCTATCGCGGCGCCGGTGATTCCACAGCCTTTTCAGGCCTCCTCGACCCCGCCAGCCACCCGTTCCAACACGGGAGTTTTACCGCCTCTCGGAAGGATGCCCAAGGTGAGGGTGCCATGTGCTCCACCGCCTCCCCGGCGAGTTACCACCATTTTGGTGAGGGCTGCGAGGCCGGCCTCGCTCGGCAGCGGCGCCGAGGCTTGACCCAAAGTGTCTGCCTAGCCGCGCCTCGCTGCAAGACACTGCTGGTGCAGCGCGCCTGGAAAAGAAGGCGTGCGAGCGATATATATATATATATATATATATATATATATATGTCTCTCTCTCTCTCTCTCTTTTTGACCCAGGGTTGCCCCTCCCATCCCCCCATGCATGTGTGATCTAGCCGCCGCCCCCCGCTGGATGGGTACGCCCCTGAGCCTCGCCAAGGCCTCGCAAATGTGATCATTCCGCCCCCCTTGTGGTCGTCGCCCTGTGGGCGTGGTGTGGTGGAGGGTGTCGGTGCAACCCCGCCCTCACTCTGTGGCTGTGGGGTGGTTCGTCGTCGTCGTCGTCGTCATCCCGCGTCGTCGTCGTCGGCGGCGTCGGCGTCGGCGTCGGCGTTGGTGTCGGCGTCGGCGTCGGCGTCGGCGTCGGCGTCGTCGTCTTCCTCGTCCTCGTCCTCGTCGTCGTCGTCGTCGTCGGCGTCGGCGTTGTCGGCGTCGGCGTCGGCGTCGGCGTCGTCGTCCCCCTCGATCCTAGAAGCCTGGGACTTGGCAGCTCACGTCCACGCTCAAGGCGGGTGGCGATCATCGATGACGATCGTCTCCATCCCCCTTTGATTGGGCGCGGCCGCGTGCTCCCCTCTATTCCCGAATTTCCGACACTTAGCTCACCTGGGACAGAACAACAGACATCATTACCAACCGATGCCAGAATTTAACAAAAAGAAAAACAGAAAGCAGACAAAGAAGCTGGCATCAAACCTCGCAAGATACCCAACATAGTCGAAGAAAGCAACGACGACTGTGGAGATGACCTGACAGTACTCGGATGTAGCACGTACTACACCGACGTACTCTGGTCTCCGACACGGATAGTGACGACGAAGAGGAGACCTTCATCGCACGACTTGCGGGGCGACCTGCTGAATCGTATGCAGACGTCTTCAGCCGAGGTCTGTTTGTAGGGGGAAACCTCGACAAACGCACTTTCGTTGACCTTGGCAACAAGGATGTCCAAGATGCAGTCATGCATTATCTAGGCGTTTGTTTCGTTCAGGTTGTCATGCTACGGCCCAACTGCCGAACAGCTGGTTCACCTTCCTATTTCAATGCAACGGTTAACTATGACACCTGGCATGATCATCGTAAAGAAGATTATCCCAGTGCGACCCTACCTAAGGGTTTGAGCATTTAGGAAAGCAACACCTACATCTACACCGACAGCTACATGTACATCTACACCTGCATCTACTTCTACATCAGCATCAGCAGCGAGACTCACATCTACATTTACAGCTACGCCTACGCTCGGCTGCGCTGTGATGAGCTAGGCTATGCTATGCTATGATGCGCTATGCTATGCTATGCTATGCGATGCTGCGCTACACGAGGCTATGCTATACTATGGTGCGCTATGATATGCTATGACATGCTGTGCTATGCTAGGCTAGGCTATGCTCTTATATGCTGCGCTATGCTATGATATGCTGCGCTGTGCTATGATATGATCTGCTGCGCTGTGCTATGCGAAGCAATGCTAGGATACGATATGATATGATATGCTGCGCTATGCTATGATATGAAATCATATGCTATGCTATGTTGAGATATGCGATGCTATTCGATGCTATGCTTGGCTATGTCATGCTATGCTATGCTGTGCGAATGCTGCGCTATGCTGCGCTGCGCTAAGCTAAGGTAACTAAGGTAAGTCCAGCTATGTTAAGCTAAGCTAGGCTAAGCCAAGCTAATCTAAGCTAAACTAAGGTAAAGCTAAGTTAAGCTAATCTAAGCTAAGCTAAGCTAGGCTAGGCTAGGCTAGGTTAGGCAAAGTTAGGCTAAGCTAAACTAAGCTAAGATGAGGTAAGCTAAGCTAAGCTAAGCTATGCTTAGCTAAGCTAAGCTAAGCTGGGTGAACCCAGGGGGCGCAACTGGGGGACCCGCGGGGCGGGGGCTGGGGGGGCCGCCCGGGGCGCTTTACACTGCCCGGCTCCTGTAAGCAAACAAAGTAAGAACCCTCTAGGCAGAGCCTAGGTAGGGAACTTACCACATATCAAGTTCGGTGGGAAGCCCTGCGGCCCAGGAACGATCCGTGGTCAGGAGGGCCCAGGATCGAATCGTCCAGTCAGATTGGCAGTCGAATTGAATCGGATCGGGGGAAATCGGCAGCCGAATCGGGAAAGGTCGAATCGGCCAGAATCGGCAGGCTAGTAGGCCTCCATGGAGTCATCGGAGCCCGCATCGGCATCCGAAGCCGAGTCGCGAATCGGAAAGGAGAGCCACCGACATCGCATCGAATCTAACCGGAGGAATCGACACGAGCCCCGGTTGCGGGGTGTCTGTGTATATGTTTTTGTTGGCGTGGCGCGGATGTCCTGCCGCAGCCCGTGGCCCTCCAGGCAGGCGAGGAGCGCCGCGGCGTCGGGCTCCTCCTCGCCGGCCGCAGGCTCGGGCGGCGCCTCCGCCGCCGCCGCGTCGCCGGGGCACGCCGCCCGCGCTGCGGCGGCGCGGGCGGCGTCCTCTGGGGGGCGGGGGCTCAGCCAGAACCACCGCCCGGGGGGGCGATCTTCCATTTCCTCGGCAGGCGGCTGGATTATGCATATATACACTTACACAAATTGCCATATCGCGCATATAGATTCATGGTATGTATACAAATCAAGTTTACATATTTTAATGTATGAGACCAGAAGAAAACCAATCATCATATGTTTAGGAATGTAGGGCTATGGGGCTAAACGGCTATAGGACCATAGGGCTAGGGCTATGAGGCTATAGGGCTATAGAAACACAGGACTATACGGCTACAAGGCAATAAGGCTGTAGGGCTATAGGCCTATGAGGGCTGTAGGGTTATAGGGCTATAGGGCGATTGGGCTATAGGGCATAAGGACTATAGGGCTATAGGGATATTAGGGCTATAGGGTTATAGGGCTATATAGGGCTATAGGTCTATAGTGATATAGGGCTATAAACATATAAGGCTATAAGGTGATAGAGCACCCGGGCACCCCGGGGCACCCGGGCACCCCGGGGCACCTCCGGGCACCTCTGGGCACCTCCGGGCACCCCCGGGCAACCGGGCACCCGGGCACCCCCGGGCACCCGGGCACCCGGGCGTGCGGCGAAAATCGGTAACCATATGAATCCGCTAGGACCCCTACTGAGGCAAGCTATGGTTGGGGAATAAATGCATGCATGCATACATACATACAAACAAACGCACCTACACGCATCCCATCCCTCTCCGAAGAAACAGAGTTCAGAAGCGATTCGTCGTGAAGCCGTGTTTGTTGTTTTGGCCGTTTTGCTCGGGGTATCCCCACTATCGGGTGCACCTCTCACGCAGACCGCGACGTCACAGTCCAAACACACAAGGGCGCCCCAACATGTTAGCATAACATATTCGAAAGCGCATTGGTTGCCATTGCGTTGAACTCCATGTTCTGAGGCATGCAGACTCGCCTGAGACAACCTTAGGAGTTCGATTGTCTTGTAAATGCCATTTCCACTCAAAGGGCAGGCTCGCCTGAGACACCCTTCCGAAAAAAATTAAAAAAACCCAACGTACAACGCACATAATAAACACATAACGCACACACGCCACACACAGCACACAGCACACACCACACGCACACAGTACACCGTACACAGAACACTTACAACCAGCAAAGAACAAACACACATACACACACGCAAAAAACAAACAAACATACACACACGCACACACACACACACACGCAAACGCAAACGCACGCACGCACAATACACACAAACACGCACACACACACACGCACGTACATCACGCACGGCACATACAACACTCGAAAAACACACGCCCACCTATCTTGTGTTTGGCGTCGCGGGCCCCCGCGCGACGACGGGGCGGAGTGCAAGGAGTGAAGCGTGCGCGTCTACGCCCGGCCAAACACTCAGAGACAGCATAGGGTCTCGCAGCCGGCAGCAACCATACACACATGCACACACACACACACTCACATACGCACACAACACACCGACCACACAAAACACGCAGAACACACATGGCGCACACATCCCACAACTCACGCGCACAACACAAGTCACACAAAACACCAACACGACATCGCCACACACACGCATACATTCTGCACGCGTGTTTGTATGAGCTTGGTCACGCGCGTGGCAGTAGTATGTGCACATATGTATATATATATATATGTGGTTTTCCGAGTCCTCTCTTTTTCAATGGCCAAACCCAAGATTTGATATGTGTGCTTACTGGCGCTCAAAGCTCGGGGTAAAGAGAGGCGGTGACAGGCGCCTGCACAACGGCAGGCAACAGCAACACTAAGCACAACACCTCACGAAGATGTTGCTCCGCGGGTGGGCTCGAGAGGAAGCTTGAACACAATCGGCTGCGGGCGACAGCCGCGCGGCCTCCTTCCCAACTGAAGCTCTCAGACAAGATTCGCACGCCCGCGTTGCCATCTGGTCTTCCGAGCCCTCTCATTTTCAAGGGCCAGACCCAAGGTTTGATATGTGTGGTTACTGGCGCCCACAGCTCTGGGAAAAAAGAGGCAGTGACAGGCGCCTGCACAAAGGCAGGCAACAGCAACACTAAGCACAACACCGCAAAATCGGATAATTCCGAAACCGACCTCTGGCGCATCGTTCACCGAAGGGCCACTTTGGACATCATGCTTCGCATCGCATGGTTACGATGAGCATTCAAAAAGGCGCGGGAGATGTGGGAACACAACTGCTGCGGATATGGCTCTGCAGTGGCAGTGAGAAATCTGCCAGTGCTGTCTTGCCCGGCCAACTCTGTATGCGCACGATTGGCGAACGAACGAATGCCTCTGCCAACACACTTGCACTGGTTCAAACACGACAGATCAGCACTAGCAAAGAAAATGGCCGCACACTTGCGCCAATGAGTACCGAAGGCGCAGAAATCTTCAGTTCGGCGCTGAACCCCAAGACGCTTGCCAACACGGATGGCTACAGGCTGCTTTCAAAGCCAAGAGGAACCAAGGTTCTCGAGGCAACGGGGCGCCCTAGGGACAGCGCCGGCTCAAAAAGGCTAACACTGAACCTACACAGACGATTTCCTTGTCGGGTTTTGAAGGCGTCAGCGGGGCTCAGGTTAGGGAGGCCCTCAGGAAACGAACTGTCTCTCAGAGGCGGAGGTCCATTGGGTCGGTCGTGCGCAAGCGACATCGATCGGCAGGGCGCACCGACCCATGGCGCACGCACTATTCCTGAGCGAAGCCACCCTCGAAGCAACTGCTGAAGTTATTGCTGAAGCAGGTCTGCCCGTCTGTCATGCTTGTTGTCGATTTCAAAGGCAGCAAGTGATCCTCGAGCCTCCAGCTGAGGGGCAATCGGCCACGCCACGAGAAAACCTAGAGGAAAACAAGCTGCTGGCATAGCTGTGCACGTTGGGCCAGATGACAACCGCGCAGCGGGCTGTCCACCAGGAGGCCCATGCCGTAGACTCCCGTCTTCGAGGGCTGGAGGCACTTCACCCGATGCAGGACCATTGACCAGTACGAGAGGAAGGCCTGCCCGGGTGGCGCGCCCACCGCAGGTGGGATCACCTGGTCGCGCAAGAGCCCGAGCATCTTCGCGGGCCGCAGGTGCAGCGCGAAGCGCGCCGCTGTCGCCGCGGCTGCCACCAACTCGCCTGAACTCAGCATTCAGTCGGCCATCAGGAAGGCAGTCGGCCAGGGGGGCGGGGGCCTCGTGCGAGGCAGGACAAGCAGCGCCCAGCACCTGGCAGCCTGCGCCGCGCCCGGCAGCGGCAGCTGCAGCTGCCCCAGCGTCGCCTTGACGCGCGCGACGGCGGCCATCTACTTGGTCGCCTCCACGCTCGGATGGCCCCCCATGAGCACCTCGCTGGAGAAGGTCGCCAGCGCCGCGCCGGTCCAGCCAACTGTCGCCAGCCGCAGCCGCGCCGCGGTCGCCCGCGCCTCGAGCCCCGCCGCTCGGACTTGGTAGTCCGCGCGCGTGGCGTCGCCCATCACCTCCGCCCCCAGGAGGGCGAGGGCCCCGCGCGCTGCCGACGTCGAGGCGGCGGAAAAAAGACTGGCGGCGGGCTGAGCGACGCGCCGCCTGAACGCCCCTGCCCAGGTCGGTCCATCGCGCAGGCCGGCCCGCAGGGCAGCTGGGCGTCGAGCGGCTCCGCGGGCGGCGCGTCGACGTCGGGGCTGCTGGCCGCTGCCGCAAGGCCCCCCGGCGGGGCGGCCGCGGGCGCTCGCGGGGTCGAGGGCCGCTGGGGCATGCCAAGCCTCAGGCCGCGCGCCAGGTCTGTTGCGGGAAGCAGGGTCGGCCGAGTTAAACTCGGACGGCAGCCGTCTCCAGTGCGCCGAGGGGCCCGGCGCCAGCAGCAAGCGCGCCACCTGCCAGCGAACGGCCAGCAGCGCCGGGGCCGAATACCGCCCTTTCGATAGAGCCAAAACGGGCGCCATGGCATCGTTCATGACGACGCGGACCCTACTGAAGGTCTTCGTGCTTCGGAGCTTGCGCGTTGAGCCCCATCGCGCCAGAGCGAGCCTCCAGGATGACCGGCGGGGCACGGCGCCTCCAGGGCACCGACCGCGCGGGGTGCCAGTCGCTCCCCCGGATCTCCACGGGGACCTCCTCGAAGTCCTCGACGGGGCCCGCGGCGGGCCCGCCAGCGCCGCCGCCCGAAACCGCGGCCGCTCGGGGCCGAAGCTGCTGTTGCTCAGCGTCCCTAGAGAAACGCCAGCGCTCGTTGTACTTTGCCGGGCGCTTCACTGCCTCCACGGAGACCTCCCTCTGAATGATTCCGAAGCCCCTAGACGACGCGTCTTTGCAAGTGAGGGTGGTGTCGCACGGGGGCCCGAGGTTCCCGTTGCAGAACGCGAGGGGCGCACTGGCCAAGCGAAGCTCGCGGCGTGCGACGGGCCAAAGTCGAGCGACGCGACCTTTGCGCAACTCCCCGAACTTGCACGCGGCCCCGAGACAGGAGGCGTTCTCGCCGGATGAGCACCCTAGACGCGCAGCGCGAGACGATCCTCACCATCTCCTTGCCTGAACAGCAGCCCCTCCGAAGGACCTGCTGGATGCCCGGGCATGCTTCCAGCGGAGGCGGGAGTTGAGCGAGAGGATGGGCGACGACGGGTCGGAGTGCCACCCCGGCGTCTCGCCCCCCAACGCTAGTTTTAACCCCATGAGTGGGAAGTCCGACCGCGCGCATCTGTTCGTCAACTTGGGCAGCGGCAGCGGTGGCAGAAGTCTGGCACAGAGAGGAAGCGACGAAGTCATCCACGCACTCGGTGCGAACAATACTAGAATCCACCAAGGGGGCCGGCGAGCAATCAACGCTCGATCGGGGGCCACGAGAGCCGCGCGCTGGGGCGCAATCTCATTCGCAGACTGGCGCAGCCAAAGACTCAATCTGAAGCCCATTGGAGGACACCTGAAGCAAGGATATACCCATTGACCTGGCGGAACGGGACGACCGTCGGCCGCGGCTGCGACGCCCCCCCCCCCCCCCCGGAAGAACCGACGAAGCCGAGGCGGTAGCAGCGCAGTGTAAGAAGCGTCGGCGGCATCGACGCCGGCAACGCGCGCAGGCTGATCGCTGTGCACTCGAAACTGAGAGAAGGCGGCCCCAGTTGCCAGCCGCACCTTCGGCGGCTCGTCGGACAACTGAGAAGGAATCGCGCCGCCAAGCATGAGCCCCAGGGCCCCCGATTCCTCGTGGGCGACACATCCCCACAGTGCAGAGCGCATCAGTGTGAAATTCAACAAGATCAGATGACATAAGCCGATGCAGCACATTCCTGTGCAAACGAAGGTTCCTGATACTCGGGCCCGAATGCGCCCGCCTCGGAGCGTGCGCTGCAAACCGGCGAGCCCCCGCTCACGGGGAAGCAGAAGTTCTTGAAGGCGGTGGCCGATCCTCACGCTGTCGCCCCCGCCGAGCGCGGGCAGGGGCAACGGCTTGGAGCCCGCGCTCGGCGGGAAGATCAGATCGACGCGGTCGAGGGTCACTGGCGCAACCGCGGCAGACTCCTGGTCGCATGACTGCGCGACGCGGAGCTCCTCGAGGGCCCCTGCGGGAGCGAGGTCGGGCGGGGGCACTCCGAACGCGCCCGCCGCCTCCAGGATCGCCGCCAAACGCCTCGCGCCGGGCGGCCGTCGGACTCGCAAGTCCCGTGGGCCGCGGACAGCACGGGCCGGAATGCATCTCGTTCAGCGCCTGGATGGCATTCTGCACCATCTCACTCCGGCGCCCAGCTCGCTGGAGCCGCCTCTTCGCAGTTTGAGAGAGGTCTGAAGCCGCAAAACTGCAATCAACCTCATCAGGATACGGGACTGGGAAGAGATCTCGATGCCGCCCGCGACGAGCAGAGCAAGCCCCGCGCATAGTCTCACTGCCGGGGGGCGAACCAGCAGCGGCCCCTCGAATGTCCACGAAGGCGGGAGGGGTCACTGCCTCCGGGCTCCCTCCAGTCATGGCGCCAGAGCGCGACGTTCTTTCTTAGCGTTCCTGATCTGCAGAAAGATTCCAGCGTCGCGCTCTTCTTGGTTGGCCACATGCGCCAGCAGCGCCGGCGCGACCCTCGCGCGCCCGTCCTCGCGGGCGGCCGCGGGGAAGACCGCCATCTCGCCCACGAACCCGAACCTCAAGGGGCCTCCCCCGCCGCGAGCCGCGCCCATGCACTTGGCCTTGGCCTTGGGCTCGGCGCCGCCGGCCGGAGAGGGGGCCGCGCCTCCGTCGCGGTCCATGTACTCCATCGCATACAAGTACTCGTACATCTGCGGCCGCCTCCCCAGGACCTTGGCCCCGACCGCCTTCGGCAAGTCACGGGGGCCCCGCGTCGCGAGGTAGCCCCCCGCCCGCATGATCGACCCATAAGGCGAGATGCCGCAATCATCTCCAGAGAGCCGGCGGCGCGACGCGAACTGGTGGAAGAGCTCGGCCGCGGCGCCGCGCTTTCGATCCAAGGATCGCAGGCGCCAGCTGATGATCCTCGGGCCGTCCAGCCGCCAGTCGGGGAATGGCTCCTCGCTCAGCTCGTCGACGCTCTCGCGGAAGGGGGCGGGCTGCCGTGGGCCATCGGCGAGCAGCGCCACTGGCTGGAGGCGAGCGTCCGAGGCGGCCTCGGCTCCGCGGCCCACTTCTTGAGACGTCGCGACCCGACGGATGGCTGACCAGCTGCCGTCAGGAGCTAACCTCAAGCCGACGTCGCCTCGCCCCACCTCCGAGTCATCCAGCCTTGCCGGGCCCCCGCGCTGCACCGGGGCGGTCGACTCCGCGCGCGGCCCCTGCCAACCAGGCCCAAGAACAGCAGCAAGCTCGAGAGGAGCAGCGGCTATCACGCCGCCAAGTAGCGGAGCGGCTGCAGGCGCCGCCTCGGGCGGCGCAATGGGCAGGGAGCGGCCAGGGCAGCCGCCCCAGGCGACGCCGCAGGCGCGGCCAGCAGCGGCGGACCCGCCCCAGCCCCAGGGCCAGCGGCAGCAGCCCCGAACGAAAAGTACTCGAAGACTCTCCCGGGCGGCACCCCCCTGGGACATCCCGCTGCCTGCTCGCAGGCCAGGTAGGTGCCCCGAGCGTAGACCCCTAGCTTCGCCCTGATCGCGCCGCCCTCGGCTGCCGCAAACGCCCGGCAGAAGCAGGAGTGGCTTCGCGCGCCGACGCCGGGCGGCCTCGGCCAGCGATCGTCCTCGGACTTCACCGCCGCCAGCAAATCCTCCGTCAGATCCTAGGGCCCCATCGTGCACATCTCTGTCGGGCGTCGAGATCGGGGCCCGAAGCAGCGGCCGCGGCGGCTCAGTCGGATGATGAAATTCTCGGCCCCCCACGCGCCGACGATGACACAGCGGCGCGCCGGCGCGCGGAGCCCGCTCCAACTGCTCGAGGCCCAATAGGGCCGCCACCAGCGCCATCGCTGAAAGAGGGGCGGGCACGAGGTTCCAGCTCGCGCGCGATCGCCAATCGACTACACGTAGGAGTGGCCCTAGGCTGAAGTGACCTTGGGAGCGAGGATTCAGAGGCGCCCGTAGAGGCCCAACGCAATCGCGCAAGCCGGCGCTGCCGCGCCGCATCAACGATCGGCGGGGCGCCACTCGAAATATATTTTTTTGCGCAGCCGGGCAACCGCGGAATTCCGCCGATTGACTTCGGGCGCCCCGAACGGCACGTCGCGGCGCCTGCGAAAGCAGACGCTGCCGGGGGCCGCCGCGATGAAGTCTGGCACTGCCGGGCTGCATCGCGATGACGTCTGACCAGGCCCGGCGCCATGGCCAAAACCGGCCCCGCCCGAAAGTCCAGAATCTGTTTGCATATATTTGGACAAATCATATTGTAAAGATCCCCGCTGGTTCGAAAAAGCTTATTCAAAGATGTTCAAAGATATTCAAAGGTATCCAAATATATGCAAGTCAGACGTTTTGGGATGTGGGCTGGGATTCGGGACTGGTCCTGGGCCGGAAAACGCACCGTCTGGTCGAGCGCCCCCCCCTCGGGTAACCAATGCAAGCTGTAGGGTTCGACGCGCGCGCCTTGCTGTTGATTGCAAGGGGTGGGCCCAAACCTGGCGCGCTCAGATGCGAGCGTAATGACGCGATACGGGTGCCGACGCGAGGTCGAGCTCATTCCGCGAGAAAAATCCCCCGACAACTTCTGGGCCAGCACCAAAGGTCGCTCCGGCGAAAGGTCACTCTTGCGCGTAGTCGAACGAAGCTTCCGAAGCGCACGAACTGAGAGCCAGGTGCGATGAGGTTCACCACGATCAGCAACAAGGCCAGCCAACCGTCGACCTGTCGCCCCCACTCCTACCGAGGACCTCTGGGCCCCCAGTGGCCGCCTCTGCCGGCGCAGCTGGCGCGGCCGAGCAAGCCGCCGAGGGTGGATGATGTGCGCTGGCACGCTGGCAGGGCAAGCAGGGCACGCTGGTGGCTGCTGGCGCCTGGCACACAGGCCAGCGCGATGTCTAGGTCGCCAGTGCCGGCGCCACGGCGCCGACCCCCCAGCCCGCGTTCCGCGCCAAGAAGCTTCGCGCCATGAGAGGCGGAGGAATGCTGTCAACCCGGCGCCTGGCACAGGTAACAGCTTTAACGCAATCGGTTGCGGGCGACAAGCGCGCGGCCTCCTTCCCAACAGAAGCTCTCAGGCAATATTCGCATGCCCGCATTGTCATATATATATATATATATACATACATGCATACATACATACATACACATGTATACATACGTTCACGTCTATGCACAGGCATATACACCTCCTAAGGGTACCCCCCCCCCTCGCGCGCTGATCGACTTTTTTTTTGACGGTGTTCTTCTCCTCTCCCCCCAGTTCGCCCCCGCACGTCCCACCCCTGATCCGCCCCCCATTCCTCCTTTTTTCCGGCGAGGCAGAGGGGCAACAAGTGCGCAGAAAGGCACAGGCAGAGGGAGAGGAAGAGAGAGAGAGAGAGAGAGAGAGAGAGAAACAAAAAAGAGAGAGAGAGAGAGAGATATAGAGAGAGAGAGAGAGAGAAAGAGAAAGAGAGAGAAAGAGAGAGAGAGAGAGAACAAGAAAAAGAGAGAGACTCGATGGAGCAACGACCCTTGTGACATCACATGGCTTGCGAAGCAAAAGGGCGCGCAACCCTTTGATTTCATTGGGGCCTGTTGGATTTGTTGCCCGAACCCCAGGACCAGGGGGTCGTTGACCTCATGTTGACTAGGTTTTTGTTTCAAGTCCTGGGATCTTGCGTCCTCGAACGAAAATCCACGCTGCAGCCCTGCAGAGCTCGGAACCCCAGTAATCCCCCTCATACAAAAAACAACACATCCAAACGACATCACGCGGTGCCTGGGGTTCGCACAGCGAGCATCCAAATGATATCACGCGACTCCGTTTCGCTAACCATGTGGTTCAGCAGGGGTCGGCGCTCCCTCTAACCGCGCTACATGGTCTGCGAAGTAGGACAGCGCCACATCCTCTGATTGTGCTGCGGGTGCTGGGATTTCTGGTATGGGATTCGCAATAAACGCGCGTTTCAAAATGGAGTTATGGAAGGCCGCAGCGCGCATATCCGCCTCAAGACCTGACATCCCCCAAAACACTTGTTGATCTGCGGGGCGAGAACGAACCTCTTCCGCTAAAAGCTAGGCGGGCTACGCACAGCTTGAATTAGGGAGACACGGCACAGGAAGGCGGGGCCTCAGGCGGCCGGAGTGGGCGAAGCTCAAGGGTGCAGGCGGCGCCAAAGAGGATGTGCAGGAGCAGGTGCGCCGCGGACATGTACCCGGGGCGAAGTCCTGGAGGGCGAAGGAGAAGGTGTTGCCGTCGACGGAGCATCGCGAACACCAGCCTCAAGCGCTGCAGAGGGGGACGTGCCACTTGACCAGGTCGACGCCCAGGAAGAACAGGAGCACCACGAAGGCGATGTGCAACGTTGTGCCACCGGGTGATGCGGAGGAGGCCCGGGGTGGTAGTCCAATCCACGACCAGGTAGCAGCTTGCTTGAGGAGCGGCCACAGACGAGGGGGCCGTTCATGACCGACAATATGTCGTGGACAGCAAGGAGAAAACCTGCCCTGCGCCACCACCGCGTGAAAACGGGCAGCAACCACACGCGATGCGCTGACATCCCACACATCCACCAAAACACACACACACACACGACACATGAAATCACATGCTTTCTGGGAGTCCCACACCAAGGAGCCCAACAATCCAAGTGTTTCCACAGGGATCGCTTCTCCTTCTAGTTTTTGTTTTGTTTCTCTCTCTCTCTCTCTCTCCCTCATTGTCTCTCTCCCTCTCTTCTCTTTACCCCTCTGCCTCGTCGGAGAGGGAGAAGGAGGAGGACGACGACGAGGAGGAGGCGGAGGACCTCCTCGTCTATTTTCCGATGAGCCAGGGACGCAGAGATGCAGAGATGCAGAGAGAGAGAGAGACAGAAAGACAGGGAAAGAGAGAGAGAGAGATAGGGGAACAATAACAGAGAAAGATAACGAGAGAGAGAGAGATACCAGAAACAGCAGCGATCCCTGTGATACCACACAGTTTGCGAAGTAAGGAAGCGCGAAACCCTGTGATGTCACTCGGGTCGTTGAGATTTCTAGTATGAGAACCCCAGAGACCCTGTGAGTGCATGTTGTAGTGGGTGGGATTTCGGTGGTTCAGGGCTTTCGAGGGCTTCAGCGTGAATTTGCGTCTGAAGTTGTGAATTCCCCAAATCACAACAAACATTGCCAGTTATCTGGGTTCACACGTCGCGAACCCAACACATCGAAATGAAATCACGGGATGTGGCGCCACATTACTTCGCAAACCATGTGATTTCACAGGGTTCGCTGCTTCTGGTCTCTCGCTCTCTCTCTCTCGTTCTGCCTCCCTGCCTCCCTGTCTCATCGGACAGGGCGGAGGAGACGATCACGAATAATTGAGGTAACAGGGAGAAGAGAACGAGAAGTAACAAGCAGGGGAGGATCAGCAGGAGGAAGGCACATACCACGACTACTAACATGAGAAAGAGGGGATATAAAACACCGCCAACAAAAAGTAAGACGACTAGTGGCTGCGGGGTGGTGGGACTACGCACATACACGCAGCTATGCACATATACATGTGCATGTCCATATCCGCCTACAGATACACATACATACACAGACACATACACACACGACACACATACACATATACCTGCAAATGTGCATATACATGTAACTAACCATATACGTGTACGTACAAGTCTGGGCATACATATACATATACACATACACATGCACATACACATACACATACACATACATATACATATACACACATATTCACACACATACAAACACATATTCATAAACGTGTAAATGTTTATCTCAGTTTGTTTATACATCTACATCTACACACCTATATATGTATATATATGTGTATATACATATATACATATATATATATATGTATATATATGTATATATGCATGTGTATATATATACATGAACATATACATACACATATGCAAGATTGTATTGGCGCTTCGCGCCATGCACCTTGGTATTTGCTGTTTGGCGTGCAGGCGGACGGGCAAGACAATAAAACAGACACTGTAGCGATACCGCGCCGTTGCCTTTTCTGGCATCGCCGTGAAAATAATGTGTTTCATGATCCTTCCCTCATGTGTCCTTTTCCTCTTGCCCCTTCTCGCCCTGCACTGCGAACTGTCCCCATCCTCCTCAGCTCGTTTTGCGAAGGTTCCTCCTTGGACAGCTTTTCTGGGGCCTCACGAAAGTTTTAGGAGCTTCTTGGGGCCTTCTGCAAATCCCCTGGGGGCCTTCTGGGGTCCTCAGGGGGTTTCCTCGGGCCATCCTGCTTCCAACCGTGGTCTCACTGAACGACCGGGTCACGCTTTGAAATGATTATGGGTGCGTCTTGGGGCCATCTTGGGCAATCATGGGGCTCTCTTCGGGCCATCTTAAAACCTTGTTGTGGCGTCTTGGGGCTCACCTGGGCTGCCTGGAAGCTCTTTCCATTAATATTGGGGCGATTTTCGGGCCTCCTGGGCGGTCCCGGACGCCCGGAAAGACCGAAGAACAGAGCATCCCAAAAATCACACAACAACATTTGGAATAATTGTTTCTCTGCGTCTCGAAAACCTCTTGGGGGTCTTCTTCGGGTCGTCTTCGGGCGTTTTCTGCGCGTCTGGGGCCTCTTGGGGCCCTAGGGGGGGCTATTCGGCAGCCCTCCTGATCGATTTGGGCCCGTTGCCTAGGCCCAAAAGGGGGGGTTTCCAAGAGCTCCGGAAAGCTTGGGGGCCTCCTGTAAGAGCGTTCAGGGGGCCCCTGGGGCCACAGATCCGTTTCTTTGTTGTTCCCCCTCTCGCTCGCAAACATATAGGAAGAGGAACATCTATACAAGTTGGTATATCTGTGCATGCATATGTTTATGTGTACATAATGTATACATCCACGAACGTCCATACATACACACATACATGCACGCATGCATACACGCGAGCATACATGACATACATACATTCATACACTGACATACATACATGCATGCAAACATTACACTACACTACATTCCATTACGTTCGATTACATTACAACAAATTACAACGCGTTCCATAAAATGACATACATACATACTTCGAAAGAGCGCGTTGTGTGGTCGCTTGGAAGGGAGGGAAGGGGTGAAACCGGACCCTCCCCCCCGTTCCTTCCTCCCCTGCTTCCCCTCCTCTCCTCGGGCCAGCGCTTGCGTCGGCGGCGGGGCTGGCGGCGGCGGCGGGGACGACGATTTCCTTTTCTGGACCGGCGCCGGCGCCTGCGGCGCCGGGCGGCGGCGGCGGGGAGCGTCGACGAGGACGACGGTGGTGGTGGTGGTGGGTTGTGGTGGTGGTGGTGGCGGTGGTGGTGGTTCTGGTGGTGGTGGTGTGGTGGTTTGTTGGAGTGGTGGTGGTTGTGGTGGTGGGTGGTGGTGGTGGTTTGGTGGTGGTGTGGTGGTGATTTGTGGTGGTGGTGGTGGTGGGTTGTGGTGGTGGTGGTGGTCTGGTGGCGGTGTGGTGGTGGTGGTGGTAGTGGGTTGTGGTGGCGGCAATGGTTTGTGGAGGTGGTGCTGCTGGTGGTGGCGGCGGCGGCGGTGGTGGTGGTGGTGTGGTTGTTTGTGGTGGTGGCGGTGTGCTGTGCTGCTAGTAGTGGTGGTGGTTGTGGCGGTGGTGGTTGTGGTGTGGTAGATTGTGGTGGTTTCTGTTGTGGTGGCGGTGGTGCTGATGGTGAGTTGTTTTGATGATGGTTGTGGTGGTGTAGTGGTGGTGGTGTGGTGGTGGTTTGTGGTGGTGGTGGTTTGTGGACTTGGTGCTGATGGTGGTGGCGGTGGCGGTGGTGGTGGTGTGGTGGTTTGCGATTGTGGCGGTGGGTTGTGCTACTAGTAGTGGTGGTGGTTGTGGCGGTGGTGGTTGTGGTGTGGTAGATTGTGGCGGTGGTGGTGATAGTGGTGGGTTTTTGTGGTGGTGGTGGTGATGGTGAGTTGTCGTGGTGGTGGTGGTGGTGGTGGCTGTTGTGGTGGTGGTGGTGGTTGTGTGGTGGGTTGGTGGTCGTGGTGGTGATGGTGGGTTGAGGCGGTGGTGGTGGTGGTAGTGGTGGCGGTCATGGTGCTGGTGGTGGTAATCGTCGCTGCGTCTCCGCCGTCGCCGGCGCCAGCGCTGGCGCTGCTGGCCGCCGCCAGCGCCGGCGCTGGCGCCAATGGGGGGGGGGTTTGAACCCCCCCCCCCCGGGCGCCCAGGGGGGTGGAGAGGGGGTCTGAAGCCCCTCTGGTCATCGTCGCTGCGTCCCCGCCGTCGACGCTGCTGGCGGCCGCCAGCGCCAGCCGGAACCGGCGCCGGGTGGCCGGGCGGGGGGGGGGGTTGAAGCCCCCCCCCTTGATCGACGGCGCTGAGTGTTGGGGGGGGGCCCACCTCCAGATTCGAAACGTGCCGCCGAATGTTCCCAAGGCAAGCGCCAGTGAAACGCGTTCTTTCTCTTGTATGTATGTATGTATGTATATATATATACATACATATATATATATATGTAGCGTCCGTACATCCGAAAATACATGCATCAATGCATACATGTATGTATATACATATACATGTTCACCCACATATGTGTATACGTATGTATGTATGCATACATCTGCAGTGTACACACGTAGCTATGTATAGCTATGCAGGCAGGGATGTGTACACATGTGTATGTTTGTTATGCGTGTACGCATGTACACATTAGTACACACACCTATATGCATATAGACACAAACATACATACATACATACATACATGCAGGCATGCATGCATGCATACATACATACACACATACAAATATACACACAACACGAGAGATTGATCCCCCAGCCAATGGTTATGGATGAATCCCTATCTCGTATCCTCCTCCAGCTGGCGCCGGGCTGCGAGAGAGTCCTCGAGGTCCTTCGAGAGCCGCGCGATCTTCGCCCGCGCACGGACCAGCTCTCCCTCCACACCCGCTGGGTCGGGGTCCGCGCTGAGGCCGTCCAGCTTTCGCTTCCCCAGCACGGCGGCCGCCCCCAGGGGATCCCAGGCCAGCCTGCTTGGGACTGGGATGGAGGGCATTGGGCTGGGGAGGACGGGCGATGTAGGAACAAAGACGAGCCACACCAGCACCACCATTGCGAGGAGCCAGGTGGGGTCCTCCTGGTGATGCGGTGCCTACCTCTCGCTCGAGACATCCTCTCGTTGCTGGTGGCTTTTCCATTCTCCTCATCCACTCCCCCCTCCATGCGCACCCCCCACTTCCTCTCCCTTCACACATTGGCAGAGCCGCAGAATAGGCGCACAATTAGGGTAGACCGACGCCTCCGTCCTCAACATCCTCAGCTTCGCTGACGACATCCTGCTGACGAGCCAGCCAAAACCTACAAAACTTGAGGACAACGTTGGCAAACTCAATTTCACCCGCCAGGCCCCATGGTCACAATGGTCTCGAAATAACCCGACAAATACTAAGACCACGACCCTCCAAATCAGGATCTGTACTTGCGCGGCCAAAATCGCAGATTTGAGAACTGCTGTGCTACTGCATGCAGGCAAGGAGATCGGGTCGGACGCAAGGGGGGGGGAGTAAAGGAAAGGTTAGCGAATCAGCTCATGTAGCTGATTTCCCAAAGCCTCCAGGCGCTGGAGGCGACGATATATCGAGGAAAGCTCCCACCAGCAGGGCCGAAAACAGCTGCTTGCAGCAGATGTTGCAATCCCACCTTTCCCAGACCCGAGAAAGATCCTTCCGCCAAGCGATCACGCTCCACGACGCTCCCGCGACCAAGATTCGCCACCGCATCCAAGCAGCGTGGGCCGGCTAGACAAGACACAGACAAGAACTGACGAGCAAACACGTACGCGCTTAGCTGGCGAGTACGACTCTACTGTGGCGTCATGATGCCAGCCAGGATGTACGGCGCAAAAGCATGGACATTCACGCGGTCTCTCGTGCAGCAGCTTCATCGCGAGCAGCGGCGGATGGCCAGAATGATCATCGGAACACCGCGGCGGCACGCGGGTACAGTTCAACCAGCGCAGCGCCCCCAAATAGAGGACAACCTCATCCATCACGACTCCGCCGGCAGCCTATCCAACGACACTGGTGACAACCACGTACCCAGCAATCCAACAACACCATCGGGCCACTCAAACGAAAGGTGAGGGCAACTGCGACAGGATGTGATGACTTTTGACCCGTGATGCACGTGCATTGTGATCTGTTATGGCAGTGGGCTGCCAGTGTAGCTAATCACACACCAAGACGATGGGCACGGCGTATACTTAGTTGGAATCCCGTAATGGGTGCGACTCAGCAGGAATGGCGCAAACACGGCGGATAACACTGAACACATGAGATGACGACCTCTGCACACTTCTCCAACACCAACACAGACCGAGTGGAGATGATACACCGCAAACCAGCTGTTGATTGCTGCCCGGGCCAAGACAGCACCACGATGACAACATCACATGGATTACTGCAACATCGGACGCCACACACTGGGCTTTCACACGGAAAAAACAATCAGCAACTTCCAATTCGGGTCCGCGCCAAAAGACATCCAAGATTACCACTTGCTCCTGCTCTGAGGCAAAGGCCTCACGCGCCGTGCCCAAAATGGCTATCGGGCCCCTGTCGGACATGACTTTGGCGGCGCGCACAGGGGGGTAGGGGGAGGGGGGAATGCTTCTTAGGAGGCTGCTGATTAGAAGGCTCCGCTCTTTCATGTACAGACAGGGCCCGCGCCTTCCAAGAGGCAGGGGTGCTTCTGACAGGCCTTTCCCCCTCCCTCTGCCCCCCTCTGCGCGTGGGCGATGATTGGGCGACCGGGGGCCGATGCATCCCCAGACATGCGACGTGCTGTTTTTTTCAATACGGGGTCCCTGGAAGTCTCGACCCTGTCCCCAGGACCGGTTTTTCGTCCTGAGCCATTTTTTGACGGAGCCGAGGCCCGGCGAGGGCCCCCAGGGGCCGAAAATTACCAAAAACCTCCCGTCCTAATTTTTTTACGACGCGATCGTGTATAGGACCCGATCTTCCGAGCAGCCCCAGCGGACCTCAACGGGCTCTCCAAGCAGCCCCGGGCGGTCTGATCACCCCAGCCCTGTGTGGAGGAGGAGTAGAAGGACGAGGACCAGAGTAAACCCAAGAATCATCAACGATGTTGGAATCAACCCTCCCTCCAAGATCCCTCTTCATAGGCCCCTACAACGGTTCATTTTTTAAATTGAGGGAACTGCCTCGTTGGAAGACAACCGCCTAAAGACCCTGAAACATGCCAAAATCTTGTTCTCGGGATTTCAAGGACACGGATCAACCTGACTGTTGTGTTTTGACGGTCCAGAATCGTGCCGCAACGCCTTCGTTGGGACCTACGCGCCGCGAATCAACATAACTGTTGCACCCGCATAATCCTGAATCCTTCCAAGACGCCATTTCGGGTACGTTGATCATGTGAAATCCATGCAACCATGGCAAATGTTAAAAACGAATGTGCGCGACGCTAACGCGAAAACCACATTTTGAAAACGGCCCGCTCTCAATCCGTGAAACTCTTGCGAAATTTGAACGCATCTGCAAGACGCTAAAGCGAGAACCACATGTTGAAAACCAACCGCCTTCAATCCGCCAGACTCTTGCAAGATTGTAATGCGAATGCGCGCGGCGCTAAGGCCAAAACCACATGTTGAAAATCACCCGCCTTCAATCCGTGAAGTGCATGCAGAATGTCAAAACAAATGTGCGCGGCACTAACGCGAAAACCACATTTTGAAAACCAGCCACCCTCAATCCATGAAACTCTTGCGAAATTTTGAAACGACTGCGCACGGCGCTAAAACGAGAACCACGTTTTGATAACCAGCCGCCCTCAATCCGTGAAACTCTTGCAACATTGCAATGCGAATGTGCACGGCGCTAAGGCGAGAACCACATGTTGAAAACCACCCGCCTACAATCAGTTAAGTTTATGTAGGAATTCAATACAAGTGTGCGCGGCGCTAAATTGAAAACCACATTTGAAAACCAACCGCCCTCAATCAGCGAAGCTCTTGTACATACTTAAAACTAATGTGCGCGGCGCTCAGGCGAGAGCCACCTTTTGAAAACCACCCGCCTTCAATCCGTGGAACTGCTGCCACTCCTTAAGCTTCAGAATCGTATGTGGTGAGGAAGTCTCACGTGAAACGCCGCCTTCCCTAAAAACTGGCCTCGGGGTGCGACAGGGAGAAGTTAGGTATAAGGAAAACAAATGGAGGAGGAGGAAGGGGAGGAGGAGAAGGAGGATCACCTGTGTAAGCCCAAGGGTCATCAACGACGTTGGAATTAACCCTCCCTCCAAGCTCCTTCTTCAGAGACCCCGTGACAATGGAACATCTGAATTGAAAGAACTGCCTCTTTGGAAGACATCCACCTACAAACTTTGAAGCATGTAAAATATTGTTATCGGGATTTCAACGCCACGGATCAACCTGACTGCTGCGTCTTGAAGATCCAAAATCGCGCACGGACGCCATTCTTGTGATTTTAGCAAAGCGACAAAACATACATGTTGCACCCGCATAATCCGGAATGCTTCTCAAATGCCATTTCTGGTACGCTGATCATGGGAAACCATGGAACTGTTCCAAACTTTTGAAACGAATGTGCGCGGCGCTAAAGCGAGAACCACATTTTGCAAATGGCCCGCCCTCAATCCGTGAAGCTCTTGCAAACTTTTACAAAGAATGGGCGCGGCGCTACGGCGAAAACCACATTTTGAAAACGACCAGCCCTTCACCCGTGAAGCTCTGGCAAATGTTTAAATAGAATGTGCGCGGCGCTAAAGCGAGAGCCACATGTTGGAAACCACCCGCCCTCAATCCGTGAAACTTCTGCCATTTTTAAACGAATGTGCGCGGCGCTAAGGCGAGAACCGCATTTTAAAAACGACCCGATCTCCATCCACGACTCCTAAAATTGTTTGAAACACATGTGCACGGCGCTAAAGCGAGAGCCACATTTTGGAAACCACCCGACCTCAATCCGCGAAACCCTTACAATGTTTGTGGCGAGTGTGCGCGGCGCTACGGCAATAACCACATTTTGAAAACGACCCACCCTCAATCCGCAAAGCTCTTGCAGATTTTTTAAACGAATGTGCGAGGCGCTAAGGCGAGAGCCACATTCGCCTTAGCGCCGCGCACATTTTAAAACGAATGCGCGCGGCGCTAAGGCGAACCCCCATGGCGGACCGTCTCCATATGCGATCCCGCGTGTTTCCTCGGCATCGCGCCCTGCAATCCGAGCCTCACGCAGGGGGTCCAGCGCCGATCCGAGAAATCCGCGCGGACCTCCGAAATGTTATTTTTATGTCAGTGTTCGTTCCCCTCGTGTAGTGACCGAACTTGTGCACGAAACTCTGCCCGAATGTGACAGAAACGGGCGCCGGAATTTTCCCAAACTAACGCGCCAGAGCGACATGGAAACCCTCGGCACGGAACCAAAACGATTTCCAAGTTGGGTCACCAATTCGGCCGCACCACGTTTTCGGCCACAACATCGGGAACGCTTTCGGTCACCGATTTTGTCTGGTCGCATGCTTTTCTGGCTGTGGGTGCTGCGGGGCACGACCGAACGCGAGGGCGTGGATATGGATCTGTTCACCACTCAAGAACCTCATCTGATGATCCCCGACCCCCGACGCCGGCAACCTGCCTGCATCTGTGGCAGACGGGGTGCCGGGACCAGGGTTGGGGGTGAGATTTCGGAGGCCTTTGATGCTGCCGCTCGAGCGTGGGCCGTCCCAAAAAAAATCCCACCCCCAGTCACGGCCCCCATGTCTAGAGGCTTCCCAAATGGGGTCGAGGATCGCCCCGCATCAATGAAACACCGGCGATGCATCCACGATGCATCGGCGATGCATTGTCGACATCGGCGATGCATCGGCACCGTCGACGTGCAGCACAACGGGATCCACATCGAGCCGCATGAACCGATGCCTCGGCGCTGCGGGGCGATCCTTCGACCCCATTTGCTCTCGGACACCCTTTTGGGAGCCCTAGCATCAGGAAAGCCTGCCGCGCCCTCGTTTTGGCCAAGGATTGGGGGGTCGAGGAGGAGGAGAAGGAGGAGGAACAGGAACAGGAACAGGAGGAGGAGGAGGAGGAGGAGGAGGAGGAGGAGGAGG
>CAUYUJ010007109.1:5956-18456 GCA_963575745.1 Prorocentrum cordatum
CTCCTCCTCCTCCTCCTCCTCCTCCTCCTCCTCCTCCTCCTCCTCCAACTCCTTCTCCTCCTTCTCCCCCTCCCCCTCCCCCTCCGCCTCCTCCTCCGCCTCCTCCTCCTCCTCCTCCTCCTCCTCCTCCTCCTCCTCCTCCTCCTCCTCCTCCTCCTCCTCCTCCTCCTCCGCCTCCTCCTACTCCTCCTCCTCCTCCTCCTCCTCCTCCTCCTCCTCCTCCTCCTCCTCCTCCTCCTCCTCCTCCTCCTCCTCCTCTACGCAATCTCCTGCTTCTCCTCCTCCTCTTCCCCTCCGTCTCCTCCTCCCTGCCCAGGGAGGTACGGGTGGCAGAGGAAGGAGGCGCGGGCGGGAGCCGCGGGCGGGAGTAGCGGGAGGAGCAGCGGGAGGAGCAGGAAGGAACAGCGGCAGCAGAAGGAGCGGCAGGGAGCAGCAGCAGGAGGAGCGGAGGGCATAGCAGCGTGAGGAGCGGCCAAGGAGGGCCCCGAGGCAAACGCCGACCCCCTATCGTCGACTCGGTCCGTGTTGGGCGTCGACCTGCAGTCTGGCGGGATTGCAGGTGGCAGGGTCGGCAGAGTGAGGGGAAGGAGAAGGTGGGGGTGGAAGAGGAGGGTAGGCTGAGGTCGAGCATGTCCTCCTACGGACGGATTTCGAACGAAGATTTCGCCGGCCCAACGGGCCAGAGGCGTGCTAAGATCTCCGGTAACTACTTAACACTATTTCTAGTTCGCGCGCGCGGGGCGGCCCCTGGGGGGCCCCGGACGAAAAGTACCCCGGCCGATCCCCGGCTGACCACCGGGCGATCCCCCGGGGGGAGGCTATTTTTCGCCCCCCCTCACGAGGATCGTGGGCTCCGAGGGGGGGCTGCCAACGACGACCCCCCCTCCCGCCCCAAGGGACCCCCAAGAGCCCCCCAAGAGGCCCCAGGGGAGCCCAATACGCCGCCAAGGAGCCCCAAGACGCTCCCAAGAAGCCCCCAAGACGGCCCCAAGGGGCCCCAAATAGCGCTCCAAGGCCGGCTGAATGAGCGAAGCGATTGAATAAAATGTAGCCCAACAAGGATTCGAACATGATAGAAGAATTGTGGAAGAATCGTCCCAGCATGATTGTTTAACTATTTGAATACTCCTCCTGTAGAGGGACGTGCCCGACTTAAGAGTAAGCGATCGACATTTTGCCCATGCCCCCTGCTCTCGCTCCCGGCCCCACGAGGGGGCCAGAGCGGCGGCATTGATACAGAAATCTGGCCTCGGGAGCCACGTTTTTTTTGATCCCATGCCCTGCTACCCCTGGCGTCGAGGAGTGGGGGGCCGCGGCAGGGGCATGGATCGAAGGCCGATAGCCGAATGAGCGACGGGGCGGGGGGCGGGTCAGGGAGGGAGGGGGACTGTACGGTGGAGACCCATGCCAAGAAACACACTGCTCGCCTCCAGGGTGCCCTGGGTGTCTTGGGTTTCGATGGTCATTCAATGGAAAGCGTGACGTTGCCACACCACAATTCAATGGACGTCCTGGGGTCTCAAGGTGGATTATTGTGGAAGGCTTCATGTGGAGAGGAGGAGGAGGAGGAGGAGGAGGAGGAGGAGGAGGAGAAGGGGAGGAGTAGCAGGAGGAGTAGGAGGAGAAGGAGGAGGAGGATGAGGAGGTGGACTAAGAGGAGGTTTCTTGTGGAAGGTTTCCTGTAGACCGGCCTCCACTGCAGGGAGCGAGGAGGGGATGCGCGCCCCTGCCTTGCAGTACACGCCCCAGGGGATCGCGGTGTCCACGTCTGGCATGATCCTCGTGCGAAGGCCCTCTCGGCGGGGGGGCTCGCCGTGGTCGTCGCTCCCGAGCTTCACCGCCCCCCTCGCATCTCCGCCCTCGTCCTTGCCCTCGCCCTGCCCCCAGAATCCCCGCCTCCATCCTCCTCGTCATCGTCCTCCTGCCCTTTTTGTTGCACGTTGGGCGGACGTGGAGGCCAGGCTTGTTGCGTTCCTCGGGCGCAAACAATGATTAGTCCGGCTCGGGTCTCCTCCTCCTCCTCCTCCTCCTCCTCGTCTTCCTGCTCGCCCTCGTCGTCATCCTGCTCCCTCCTGCTCTCCTCCCCCCCCTCCTCCTCCTGCTCTCCTCCTCCCCCTCCTCTTCCTCCTCCTCGTCCTGGCCCTCGTGCGGAGGGTCTCCGCAGGGAGGCCAACACAACTCTTAACTTCACCCAGCGGGTCGGCCATCGTCGCGCTGCGAGCGACGCGACAGCCGACAACCCTGGGAGAAGGGACGCGCTTCTCGTCGCGTCCTCGACGCCGACCTAACACTGCTCCCCCCTCCACTTCGTCCTCCTCCTCCTCCTCCTCCTCCTCCTCCTCCTCATCCTCCCCGGATGCGCCGTCCTCCTCACTCCCCTGCTCGGCATCCTCATTCCTCCTCCTCCCGCCACCTCCCGCCCCCTCCTCATCATCCTCCGTCGCCAGTTTGGTTCAAGCACGAGTGGCCCAAAGCATCACACCCTTTCGGGCTCGAGCTAGCCAGGGGGTGCCAGGTTCATTGCCTCCACGACCCTCTTCAGTGACTCCCACCAGAGGATCATCCATAATGATTTTCGCATTTTTCGGAGTCTGCCTCATATTCACAGCTAGCTTGTTACGCGTGTTCGATACAAAGAGCGAAGGCAACCAGCTCTACGGCGGCCGGGAGGAGTGGTCAAGTGGTGAGTGTAGCTGGCCATGAGCCTGAACGCCAGGGCTTCGGCCTGGCCCTTCCAGCTTCAGCGCGTGCACATCCCACTGCCGCAAAGGGGGTGCACGTCTTTTGCCTATTCCAGATCCAGCTGGGGTCAAGCATGATCAGCGACAGCGCAGGCACCTTCCATCTCCACTTGCAGAGGGTCAGAATGAAGGGGCCGAGCGGTCAGTCACTGTCCCTGGGCGCGTGGCTGAAATGGGACTTCGCGATGCGAACTCTTGTTGTTGTTTGTTGTTGTTTGGCGTCCCCCCCCCCGCGATCCACCCCGCGACCCACCCGCGATCCACTCCACGACCCGCCCGCAACCCACTCGCGACCCACCCGCGACCGACCCGCGACCCACCCGCGACCCAGCCCGCGACCCGCCCGCGACCCACCTACGACCCACCTACGACCCTCCCACGACTTACCCGCATACCACCCGCGACCCACCCGCGACCCACCCACGACCCACCCCGCGACCGACCCCTAGACCCATCCGCGACCCACCCGCGACCCACCCGCGACCCACCCAGCGACCCACCCCGCGACCCACCTGCGACCCACCTACGACCCACCCGCGACCCACCCCGCGACCCACCCCGCGACAACCCCGCGACCCCACCCGCGACCCGCCCGCGACCCACCCGCGACCCACCCCGCAACCCACCCACGCTGCTTTAACGAAAAATCGGCGCTTGCGTCGGGCTCGTTGTTCAATGTAAGAAAATGAGGCGCCCGCCCGCGGCGGGCTTCTGCAGAGCCTCGCAGACTGCAGACGTCCCCGCCGCCCCCTCACTCTTATACTCTTATCCGCGAGTGCGGGGTGCTAAGTATTGCAGTCTGTAGCTGGATTTTTTGCATGTGGTTTGCACCTGCTGTTGGTCCTTTTTGGCACTGGGCGTATCAAGAGGCGGGCAATCATTCCCTGTATGCTGGACCACCTGGTTTTCAAAATACCTAGTGCCACCAAGTGTTTGCACACTTTCAGGGCTTCATCCAATTTCCTCGTTCAACACCGGCTGCTTGCTTTTGTCGCTCCCTTTGTGCCCTGCCGCCGTACCAATGCACTACCTTCGGCGATTGCTGACGCACTACGGCTTGACTGAGGGTCACCCGCTTTGTCGCGTGCGAGGGCGGGTGGCCATTTCCGCCGGGGCTGGTATTCGTGGGGTGCGGTGGGCGTGCGGTGCTGGGCGTGATTGCTTTCTGACATACTGCACCGTATTGGAAACATGCGGCGCGGTGGTCAACCTCCACAGGCGGAATCCATCTCGCTCCCTCGGGTACCAACTTGGCGGGCAAGCGCGGGGGCCTCGAGCTGGTCGTGTCAAAAGGGCAGACATACTTATTCCTCTTCTTCGAACTGGCATCGTCATTCGCCAATTACATGTCCAATCGTCTCCTCCTCCTCCACCTCCTCCTCGCCTCGATGTGTTCCTGCTCGTCGGCCGGTAAGTTCCTCCTGCTGCTCCCGAGTCGGCGAATGCAACGGCTCGCGCCAAAAAGTAAGTGAGGTGCGCGGTCACCCTCGCGCCAGTGAGGCTGCAGCGTGAGGAAAACGGGGATTTTCATGGTGGCGGGGCCCGTGGTTCGCGCCACGGGTGCATTGGTCGCAGCGGCGGCCGCTGCGGCGACACATGTGGGCCCCAGCAACAACGACCCGGGTTACAACGCATCGTTACCTGAATACGCGAAGGCTTGTACAATTTAGACACAAAGCTGTTTGCAGAACTGTGCAGTGCAGGTTGCGAGAACGAGGACTTCAGGTATGTTACCAGCGGCCTCCAAGCCAACCACGAAAGGACGAGGCTAATCTTCGAGCACAGTGCCACATTTGGCATCAGGACGGTTGACGATGATGGGGCAATCACGATATTGGAGATAAGATACTGGATGGTGGCCTCTCCGAGATTGGCCATCAATCGCCACATGTCCGGCGAGGAACAGTTCGGCAATTTGAATAGCACGTTCGGGCGAACGCCTCGGCGCATGTTATCAGGATCGCTGAAGACACACATTCCGCTGGAAACACGGCGGAAGCAGGAGGTGGAAGCAAAACCACCAGCGCATACAGGGTCGCTCAACATTTAGAAATGTGGTCGGGCGAGCGGACCAGAGTCCTGGATTGGAGCCACGGTTGGATGCGCTCACCCAGGTAGAGCATGGTTAGCAGGAAACCATGGAAAGAACGGGGTAAGCACCAGGACCAGGCGGAACGAATATATATATATATATACACATATACATACATACATACATATATATATATATAAACATATATATATATATATATGTATGTATACACATATATATATATATACACACATATGGTTATTCCCCCTAACACCCCCAGTGGCCCCATTGCCGTTTTTTCCCGTTTCTCTCTCTCTCGTTCGCTCTCTCTCTCTCTCTCTCTCACTCTCTCACACTCTCACTCTCTGTCCTCTTCTGTCTATCGGAGAAGCCACGAAACCATGTTTTTTTTTTTTTTTTCATTTGCTCGTTTTCCAAAGTCCCACATACTGGGCCAGGAGGTACTGAGAACCGCAGACACAAAAACAACACCTGTGAATTGTAGGGTTTGGTGGGAGCGTGGCCACGAAGCAATGCGATTCACGGGTTGTTGGGGTTTTTTTGTCGAAACCACGGAACCGTGCTATTCACAGAGTTGTTTTTGTTGAATTCAAGGGGTTCCACACATTGGGCCGGGAGGGACCACGGGAGGGCGTAGTTTTCTTGAACAAAAAACCAGGTGAATACCTGGATTTCGCCGCTTCCCTGACGTGACATGGCTCCGTGGCCACACTTCCACCAGACCCTGCGATTCACATGTATTGTTGGTTTTTTTGCCGTCGTCAACGCCTCCTGGCCCAGTATGTGAAATTCTTGAACACAAAAAACTGTGAATAGCGTGGTTTCGTGGCTTCCCCTAACCAACAAATGAATAGCACGGCTTGGTTGCCACGCTCCTCCCGCAAGCCTTCCTGGCGAAGGAAGAGGAGGGGGAGGAGGAAAAGGAGGCAGAGGAAGAGGAGAAAAGGATGAAAGGAGGAGGGAGAGGAAGATGAGGTGGAGCAGCGGTGAGAGAACGCCACTATTGCTGCTGCTGCTCCTCGTCCTCCTCTTCTTCCTCCTGCTCCTCTCCCTCATCCACCTGTTCTTCCTCTTCTTGCGCACAAACGCGCTCAGGCGAGGCGCGCGATAGCGCCCACGCACAGCTGAAGAGGATGATGTTCAGCCTACGTCACGATGGCCACAAACAGTATGCGGATCCGCGCACATTTCGCAAGGGCATCTCCATGTCACCCGCCCAACATATCGCAACGCCGGTGGCATCTATATGAAGACTGGTTCTGTGAACACACATCTGGCCTTCAGAACCAATTCGGGCCATCCGCGCACCCCACGCCTAGCCACCGTCACTCCAAGCGGGTTCGGCTGCGTCAGCGAGAGAGCTCACTCAGCGTGGTTCTTGGCCCCCGCGTCGCGGAGCATTTGGCCAGTAGCGAGCCAGATGTCGCTGCCGCGGTTCCAGTGCGCCCGCTGGAAGGAACCCGAAGTCGACCTCCAAGAGGCCCAAAACCGACCCTCGCCGGCAGACTTTTTGTCAAAAACTCGCTTCTGGGTTTTCTGAAAGCCAGCCCTTTGCTCGCTTCCTTCAGGCGCGCCGCCGTGCCTCAGGCGCGCCGTTTCCTCGACCAGGTGCCTCAGTTTGTCGTTCTTGCTGCTGGTATTCTGGAAGGCCTTTTGGTTGATCTCGCTGCGCTCTGGGTGGGGTTTCAGTGCTTTGTGTTGCTGCGTGCTGGTACGTGTTGCTGGCGTTGTTGTTGCTGGTGTTGTTGCTGTTGTTTGGTGGTGCGGTTGTTGAATGTTGTGGTTGGGCCGTTGCGCGTTGCTGATGGCTTATAGTTGTCGCGCGGTGGTGGCGTGGTGTATTCGCGGGTACAACGTCGTCGTTCGCCTGTTATTTTGATGTGGCCATGCGTACAGGTGCGTTTAAGTTCCTCCCGACACATAGGCCGCGAAGGCGTCGCGACGCATGTGGAACAATTCTTGGCGCTGGCGCCTGACCTGTTGAGCGAGGGCGGCCTTCTCGCTCCGCAAGGCGGCGCACGTCTTGCGGTAATTCCGCAGGTGATTATGAGCATCCTCTTTTCGGGGCTCTTTGACCCACGGCTTGGCGACCCAGTTATTCAAAGACTTGGCGCGCTTACGATCGCGACACCTGTCGGTTTTAGTGTTGACTGCCGTCTTTGATGAAGCTGGCATTGCGTGCTGTGGCGCCAGCGCTGGGGAAAGAAGTGGCCAACCAAAAAACTAGCACTCTATCCAGAACAAACTACGGATGTTTGCACCATGTTAGGCGGAGGCGGAGGAAGAAGAGGAAGATGAGGATGAGGGGGCGGGCAACGAAAAAGGAGGAGGGATGATGAGGGGTATGACGAGGAAGAGAGGGAATACCATGAGGATGATGGCAGGAGGGATCTGAGGATAATGCGGACACAGAGCAGGATGAGGATGAGGAGGATGAGGATGCGGGGGTGAGGAAGATGCACCAAACGAAGGGGACGGTGGGGATGATGAAGATGGGGAGGGTGAGGAGGAAGATGGGGCACACGAGGAGGAGGAGGGAGGAAGAGAGAGGAGGAGAGAGGAGGACGAGGGATGAGGAGGAGCGACGCGGGGAAGAGGGGGCAGGAGGACGGAGAGGAACATGAGAGTTGAGACAAGAAAAATCCACGGGTACACTCGAAGCATGGCCACAAGTACTTAGATCAAGCACGCAAGCCCCTTCACCGAAGGGTAATGACGCCACCAGCAAACAGGCGCATCCCCGTCCTTCCCCCTCCTCCCCCTTCCGTATAATCCTCCACATCCTCGTCCGCGTCCTCCTCCGTCTCCTCCTCCTTCCTCTTTATCATCATCATCATCCGCATCATCATCACCCCCTCCGCATCATACACCTCATCCTCATGTTGCTCAGCATCACCATCGTCAGCATCATTAGTGCTCTTCTCCGCATCATCACCATCATCATCATCCGTATCATCGCCGTCGTTATCATCATCGTCATCATCGTCATCGTCATCGCTTTCATCCGCATCGTCCTTCTCCCCCCTCATCAGCTTCATCAACATCATCATCACCCTCATCGTCCGCTTTCTCGTCTTCCTCATCGCTCTCCGCATCCTCCTCCTCCTCCTCATCATCATCCTCGCCATTTTTGCTCATCGTCATCCGCATCCTCCGCATGAACCGGCCCGTCCGTCTCATCATCAACCCCGCCCTCCCCCTCATCATCACCTTCATCAGCATCATCAGCAGCAGCATCAGCTTCATCATCGTTCTCCCCATACTGATCCTCACGATCATGCGTATGAGGATGAGGAGAAATGCGATGGGAATGATCATGAGGATGACGGGCCATGGGGGGGGCTTCGGGGGGGCTGACCATATTTATTATTATTATTATTATTGTTATTATTGTTATTATTATATATATGTATATATATATACTGTACACACGTGTGTGTACACATACACGTATATACATATATCGGAGGTGAGGGGGTGAGATCGAAGTGGAACGGAGAGCCCCCCTACCGGGAAATCGATTTCGGTTTCGTGTTCGTGCGTGCCGTGCATGCGGGCGAGGCGAAGCTGCGTGGGCGGGCGAGAGAAACTCTCCTGTGGCTGAGGCGCGGCCGGACCAAATGATTCTCCACCGGGCGGCCGGTGGCGCGCGGTGTCCCGCCGGTGTCCCGCCGGTGTCCCGCGATGATGATGATGATGGTGATGATGATGAGATGATGATGATGATGATGATGATGATGATGATGATGATGATGATGGTGATGCTGATGATGATGCTGCTGGTGCTGATGGTGATGATGATGACGTCGATGATGATGATGATGCTGCAAATGATGATGAGGACGATGATGATGATGATGATGATGATGATATGATGATGATGGGGTCCCGATGATGATGATGATGATGATGTCGATGATGATGATGATGATGACGATGATGATGATGATGATGATGATGCCGATGGTGTCCCGATGAAGAGGATGATGATGATGATCATTATGATTATGTTGATGATCATGATGATGACGATGATGGTGTCCCGACGGTGATGAGTATGATGATGTTTATGTTGATGATGCTGATTATGATTGTATCCCGATGATGATGTTGATGATGATGAGGTTGATGATGATTATGGCGCCCCGATGATGATGATTATTCTGATGGTGATTGTGATGATGTTGATGATGATGGCGTCCCGATGGTGATGATGATGTTGATGCTGATGTTGTGATGGTGCCCCGATGATGACGACGATGCTGATGATGCTGATGATGATGTTGATGATGCTGATGATGATGATGTCGATGACGAGGATGAGATGATGATGATGGTGTTCCGATGATGATGATGCTAACGATGGTGATCATGATGATGTCCCGATGATGATGCTGCTGATGATGATGATGCTGATGACGATGACGGTGTCCCGATGCTGATGATGATGATGTTGATGATGATGATTGTGATGATGGTGATGATGATGATGATGATGATGATGATGATGGTGGTGTCCCGATGATGTTGATGACCGTGCTGATGATGATGTTGTTGATGATGAGGACGGTGTCCCGATTATGATGATGTTGGTGATGATGATTTTGATGTTGATGTTGCTGTTGTTGTTGATGATGATGACGTTGATTGTGAGAGCGGTTGTGATATCGATAGTGAAATCGGTCGTGGGACCGAATGTGATATCGATTGTGTGATCGATTGTGAGATCGATTGTGAGATCGATCGTCAACTCAATTGTGAGATAGATCGAGTGATATCGATTGTGAGATCGATCGAGGGAGATCGATCGAGCGAGACCGATACTGAGATCGATAGTGAGATCGATAGTGAGACCGATCGAGTGAGACGTTGGTTCCTCCCCCCCCGAACCTCCTTATCACCCGAAGGGTGGTCGTATAGGTATGTGTATATATATACACACACACCTAGCACCCCCGCAGATGAGGATCAGAGTGCGGGGCGGTGGGGACGTCGGCCGTCTGCGAGACTCTGGGGGAAAAAACGCCGCAGGCGCTAACGTTTCACAAACTATGCAACGAGCCCGCCGCAGGCGCCGATTATTTCGTTAAACCAATGTGGATCGGTCGCGGGTGGGGCGCGCATGGGTCGCTGTTGGGTCGCGGGTGGGTCGCGGGTGGGTCGTGGGGTGGGTCGCGGGTGGGTCGCGGGTGGGTCGCGGTGGGTCGCGTCGCGGGTGGGTCGCGGGTGGGTCGCGTCGTCGGGGTGGGTCGCGGGTCGCGGGTCGCGCGGTGGGTCGCCGGTGGGTCGCGGATGGGTCGCGGGTGGGTCGCGTGTGGGGTCGTGGGTGGGTCGCGGGGTGGGTTGCGGGGTGGGTCGCGGGGTGGGTCGCGGGGTTGGTCGCGGGGTGGGTCGCGTGTGGGTCGCGGGTGGGTCGCGGGTGGGTCGCGTGTGGGTCGCGAGGTGGGTCGCGGGTCGGTCGCGGGTGGGTCGCGGGTGGGGTCGCGGGTGGGTCGCGGGGTGGGTCGCGAGGTGGGTCGCGGGGTAGGTCGCGGGGAGGGTCGCGAGTGGATGGCGGGTGGGACGGCGACAACAAACAAACAAAAATTAACAACGCAACAACGCAACAGGCAGAATTGTTACCACGGATCCCAATTTCAGCCACGCTGCCAGGGACAATGAATGACCCTTTGGCCCCGTCAATCTGATATATGATCCAGGGTCGAGGGTTCACGGGCCCCCCCCCGCAGATGGTATGGTCCCAGGATTCCTCGGGCCCCCCCCCCAGATGGTATGGTCCCAGAGACGACGACGATGACGACGACGACGACGACGACGACGGCGACGACTACGGCGACGACGGCGACGACGACGACGACCAAAACGACGACGACGACGGCTGCGGCGGCGACGACGCCGGCGGCGGCGGCGACGACGACGATGACGACGATGACGACGGCGACGACGACGATGACGACGACGACGATGACGACGACGACGACGACGAGGACGACGAGGACGACGATGACGACGACGACGACGACGACGACGACCTCTGAACCACCACAGCACCACACCACATCCACAGGGGGGGGGAGGGGGGCACCGCAGCGCAGCACCACGCCACGCCCACTTCTGAACCACCACAGGACCACACCACATCCACAGGGGGGGGGGGCACCGCAGCGCAGCACCACGCCACGCCCACAGGGGGGGGCGGGGGGGACCATCGCGCGGGGGGGGGGGCCCAATGGCATCAGCATTGGGGGGGGGGGGCCCAAGCCCTGGACCGTATATGCCGCGTCACGCTTTTTCTTTCTCCATGCCCTTTTTTTCTCTTGCCTGGCGGGAGATTTTTCACGACTGCGTAGGCAAGATGGCACTTGAGCCAAATTCTTGCGGCGCTCAACTAACATGAACCACTGGAATTCCCCAGCCACATTGCTCACCCAGTCGCATGGCCATATTATAATGTTTCCTCCTCCTCCTCCTCCTTCTCCTCTATGCTCGTCTTCCCCCCCAGGCCAACCCCGTGCCTCTGCCGTTCTCTCGTCCTCCTGGCGTTCGCGCTGCTGGCATGAAGCTCCTCCTCCCCCTCCTTCACGCTCCCTAAAACAAGGCTAGGATCGGGATAAATCGCTCCAGAGCGTTCCGGAGCGCTCTCAGAGCGTTCCGGAACGCTCTGGAGCGGCCGCGGCGCCCAATACATCCTCCAAACCCGCCGATTCTCAGAGATTTCGAGTTATCCCGATCCGATTTTGTCCCGATCTTCGCGTCGTTTCCTTCCCCCCCCACCCAGTCGCATGGCCATATTATAATGTTTCCTCCTCCTCCTCCTCCTTCTCCTCTATGCTCGTCTTCCCCCCCAGGCCAACCCCGTGCCTCTGCCGTTCTCTCGTCCTCCTGGCGTTCGCGCTGCTGGCATGAAGCTCCTCCTCCCCCCTCCTTCACGCTCCCCCCACTCCCTCCTCGCACGCACGCCCTCTCCCTCTCCCTGCATGCTGCATGCTGCGTGCTACTCTACCGAGATTCCTGCGCTCCTCCACGGGCCACACGGGGACCTCCTTGTGAGACCCGCTGGGCTCCTCCTTCTGCTCCTCCTCCTCCTCCTCCTCCTCGTCCTCCTCCTCCTCCTCCTCCTCCGCCTCCTACCTCCTCCTCCTCCTCCGCCTCCTATCTCCCTCCTCCTCCGCCTCCTACCTCCTCCTCCTCCTCCTCCTCCTCCTCCTCCTCCTCGCAAAGTCCTCTTGCGAGCGGGCGGCCAGGGAACTCGGCCACTGCTGCACTCCTTCGAGAACGCGACGAAGACGGCGACGACGACGACCACAACGACCACAACGACCACAACGACGACGGCGACGACGACGACGACGACCACGGCGAAGACGAGGACCACGACGATGACGACGACGACGACGACGACGACACCACCACCACTACGACGACGACGACGACGACCGACAACGATGCCGACGACGATTCACGACGAAGATCGACGACGACGACAGCGAGTATGACGACGACGACGATCGACAACGACGACGACGATCGACGACGACGACGCCGATCGACGAAGACGGCAACGACGACGACCACGACGACGACGACGATCGACTACGACAACGACGATCGACGATCGACGACGACAATCGACGATCGACGACGACGACGACGATCGCGACGATCGACGACAACGACGCCGACGCCGACGACGATCGCGACGATAG
>CAUYUJ010007109.1:23456-48958 GCA_963575745.1 Prorocentrum cordatum
TCGCTCAGGCGGCATCCCAGGAGTGGGAGGGGCACGAAACCTGATAAAGAACATGGTTTGCGAATACCCTCCTCGCTCAGGCGGGGCCTCCCTGGAGGAGTGGGAGGGGCACGAAACCTGACACAAGTACATAACATGGTTTGCGAATACCCTCCTCGCTCAGGCGGGGCCTCCCTGGAGTGGGAGGGTCACGAAGCCTAATACATAACATGGTTTGCGAATACCCTCCTCGCTCAGGCGGGGACTCCCTGGAGGAGTGGGAAGGTCACGAAGCCTAATACATAACATGGTTTGCGAATACCCTCCTCGCCCAGGCGGCTTCCCTGGAGGAGTGGGAGGGTCACGAAACCTGATACATAACATGGTCTGCGAATACCCTCCTCGCTCAGGCTGGGCCTCCCTGGAGGAGCGGGGGTGGGAATGGCCTCTCTGGCGTGTCCTCCCTGGTGCTGTAGGTATGCTATGGTAGCGTTGGTGTGATAGGTGTGGTATGGTATGGTAGGTCTGGTATGGTATGGTAGGCATGTTATAGGGGACATGACATGGTAGGTCTGGCATGGTATGGTAGGGTTGGTATGGTAGGTCTGGTGTGGTAGGTGTGGTATGGTAGGTATGGTATTGGTATGATATCAGAAGGTAGGTGTGATATGAGATGGTAGGTATGGAAGAGGAGGAGGAGGCGGAGGAGGAGGAAAGGGAGGAGGGATGATGATGATGATGATGATGATGATGATGATGATGATGATGATGATGATGATGATGAGGAGGAGGAGGAGGAGGAGGAGGAGGAGGAGGAGGAGGGGGATAAGGACAGGGTGTTCTAGGAGCACGAGAAACCCACTCAGGATGTGGGGACAAATCGCCAAGGATGGGCCGAAGGGGCAAGGATGCCAGGCAAACCTTGAACAAGTGTACTGCAGGTCCGTGCCATGACGACCCCGGCGTTGGTTTCTGACACCGCGCTGGATCGTTCAACCTTGAACGATCGGCCGCTGCCGCAACGTCCGATCGTTCAACATCGACCGATTCTGGGTCGCCCGCGGCGTTCAACCTTGAACGCCGCTGGCGGGGTCGCCGCCGGTCGACACGACACGAACCTACCGTGACTCATCCTTACTACGCGTGTGAGCCTCCCAAGGTATCCCCAAGACGCCCAACGGTGCCCCCGCGAGGCACCCAAGACGACCCAAGATGCCTCGGCGAGAAGGCCCGCATCATTGAGTTTGCAAAAAGTTTGGGTCACATGTTGGCCTCATGGAGGTGGGACCCGAAGTAAGGAGCACCCCTCCTTTGATCGATCTCCTCCAAGATGGCCCAACACAAGCCCCCGAGGCTCCCAAGGGTGCCCCAGGACGGCCCCGAGAGGTGCCTCAAGAGGGCCCCAAGATGCCCCCACGATGCCCCAAGATGCCCCCTAGGGGCTCCCTAAGAGACCTCCAAGAAGCTCCAAGAGGCCCCCCAGACGCACCCAAGATGCCCCAAGAGGCCTCCAGGACTGCCGATCGACCCCCAAGAAGCCCCAAGAGATTCCAAGAGACTCTCGAAAGAAATCCGAAGAAACTCCGAGAGGCATCAAAGATGCCTCCGGCCTTTCTGCTCGCCCTCCCCTTACTTCTCTTCCGCTTCCTCCTCCTCCTCATCCGCGTGTTCATCCTCCTTCCTCGTCCCTCCTCCCCCCACTCTCCCTCCTCCTCCGCCTCCTCATCCTTCTCCTCCTCCTCCTATTCCTCCTCCTACTCAGCCTCCTCCTCCTCCTCCTCCCCCTCCTCCTCCTCCTCCTCCTTCTCCTCCTCTTCCTCTTCCTCCTCCTCCTCTTCTTCTTCCTCCTCCTCCTTCTCCTCCTCGTCCGCCTCCCCTTGCTCCTCTTCCGATTCCTCTTCAATCCTCCTCCTCTTAGGGGTGCGACGTCTTGACTCTAGATGGATTGGTGGGGTTACACGAAGCGTGTAAGATTGCTGCCCATCCTTACTATGCGCTTTGACTGTACAGTCAACCCGCGTAACAAGGATGCGAGGTAAGGATGCAAGGGCCTTGGAGGATCATGTGAACGTTTCTCGAACGAGGTGGGCCAGCGAAAAAGTCGCCGATGATGGGCCGAAGGGCAAGGCTGCAGGGGTAGCCTTGGGAAGTTGCTCATCCCCACTGTGCGCTCTGACTGCGTGGTCAATCTGGCGATACGCTCGACGTCAGCCTCCCGAGCCTTGCGCGCGGCGGGCGCTGCCACGGCACAAACTGCCGCCGCGGGCTGGGCAGGGGCAGCCCCACCGCTGCAGCGGCGGCGGCATCCGCGGCGCGGTGCCCGCCGCACGCAGGGTGCGGTGTAGGTGGTCAGGGGCGAGGGGCGAGGACGACGAAGGGACGAGAGGACGAAGATGACGAGGACGAGAGGACGAGGACGCAGGCATCCGCACGCGCGAGGACGCAGTGCTGCCGAAGGTTCTCCATGGCCCGTCTCGGGGATCCGGGGCCTCTTCCAGCAGCTGGGGCTCGCGGGGAGCCGAGGGAAAGGTAGGGAAAGGTGCAGTCATGCCTCGGCCTGCTTTCTGTGGCATTCACTGGCGCGCAAGCGCTGTGAGCCAAATGCGACGGGGGTTGCTGCCCCACTGCGGGTGCGGGGACCACCGCGGAGCCGTCTGGCCCGAGAGTTCCAGCATGAAGGTGAGGACGGAAGCTCTGGGTGGCACCGGCCCCCACCGCCACCGACGACGAGGCTGCGGCGACGTCGACGCCGATTACAAACGACAGCGTTCCCGGTCCGAACCCTGCTCAAAGTCATCTCCCTTCTCTTCATTGACCTCCTGCTTCAACTTTCCGTCCTTCTCGTCATCCTCGCCCTGCCCATCCTCATCGTCCTCCTGCCATTATTCCGCGTATTCCCTCTCTACCTCCTGTACATCATGCTCATCTTCCTCCTCCTCATCCTTCTCCTCCTCCCCCTCTCCTCGTCCTTGTCCTGTTCCTGCGCATAGCCACCTGAACTGCGCTGGCGGATGCCGCTGGAGATGACTATGGCGGCAAGGTAGCATCCGACAAGCCACGCCTCTGCAGGGAGCATCTGTAACATCGGCACTTGGCACCCATATACAGAAGAAGGAAGGACCGAAGGGTGAGGAGGGGGATGGGAGGTAGGGGGAGTGGGGAGGACGGAGGGGCAAGGAGGGGGATAGGGAAGAAGAGGAAGGGTGCCAGGAGGAGGAGAAGATGAAAAAGGAAAGGAGGATAATGAGGAGGCGGCGGAGGAAAGGCCTGTGGGGGAAATGCGGAGGATCTCGAGGAGGACGACAACGAGCAATACAGGGGTCGTCACCGACGTCGTCGTCGCAGCCGCCCTTGTAAACGTCCTCGTTTTCGTCGTAGTCGCAATCGGCGTCGTCGCAGCCGCCGTCGCCATCGTCGTCGCCGTCGTCGGCGCCACGCCTTGAGCGGGACGGCCTGGATGCCCTCCAAGGCCGAGCTCGGGTAGCGCGTGGCATGCTTACCAGCCGTCGAGGCCGCCTCAGAAGGAGATCGAATACATATAAATATGTATGTGTATACATACCGCATAGACCACCCTTCGGGTGATAAGGAAGTGAGGGGGGGGGAGGGACCACCGTCGCACTCGATCGATATCACTATCGATCTCACTATCGATCTGATTATCGATCTCATTATCGATCTCACAGTCGATATGGCTATCAATCTCACAACCGATCTCACAATCGATCTCACTATCGGTCTCACATTCGGTCTCACTATCGATCTCACTATCGACATCACAACCGATCTCACAATCGATCGCACATTCGGTCCCACTATCGATCTCACTATCGATATCACTATCGATCACGTTCGATCGATCTCACAATCGATCTCACAGTCGATCTCACATTCGGTCTCAGTATCGATCTTACTATGGATATCACAATCGATCTCACAATCGATCTGACTATCGATCTCACTATCGAACTCACTATCGAAGTCATTATCGATCTCTCGTTCGGTCTCACTATCGGTCTCACTATCGATATCACAATCAATCTCACAATCGATCTCACATTCGGTCTCACATTCGATCTCACTATCGAACTCATTATCGATCTCATTATCGATCTCACAATCGGTCTAACTATCGATATCACGATCGATATCACAATCGATAGTGAGATCATCATCGTCATCACCTCTCACCACTATCATCTCCATCATCATCGGGACACCATCATCATCATCATCGGGACACCCTCATCATTCTGGGATGGACAGAACCCCCTTTAGTAAAACGTGGTTTAGGGAAAACGACCTCGGGCCCAAACCTGGAGGGCGCAAGCCTGGAAAATGAAGGCTGCGGCGCCCTCTCGAGAACCAAAAACGGACAATTCACTCATCGACGTGTCAGGGGGGGGGGTTCTGTCCTCCCCCGAATCATGATCATTCGCAACATCATCATCATCATCATCATCATCATCATCATCATCAGCATCACCATCATCTGCATAATCGGGACACCATCATCACCATCACCATCATCATCATCATCATCATCATCATCATCATCATCATCATCATCATCAGCACCATCACCATCATCATCATCATCATCATCATCAGCATCAGCACCATCATCATCATCATCATCATCATCATCATCATCATCATCATCATCATCATCATCATCATCATCATCATCGTCATCGGGACACCGACGGGACACCGACGAAACACCGGCGGGACACCGCGGGCCCCAGCGGGACACCGGCGGGACACCGCGGGGCCCCGGCCGCCTGGAAGGGAATCATTTGGTCCGGCCGCGCCTCAGCCACACGGGACACCAGCGGGACACCGGCGGGACACCGCGGGGCCCCGGCCGCCAGGAAGGGAATCATTTGGTCCGGCCGCGCCTCAGCCACAGGAGACTTTCTCTCGCCCGCCCACGCAGCTTCGCCTCGCCCGCACGGCACGCACGAACACGAAACCGAAATCGATTTCCCGGTAGGGGGGCTCTCCGTTCCACTTCGATTTCACCCCCTCACCTCCGATATATCTATCTATCTATCTATCTATATATCTATATATCTATATATCTATCTATCTATCTATATATCTATCTATCTATATATCTATCTACATATCTATCTATCTATCTATCTATCTATCGGCGACGAGCGAAGGGGGGGACTTGGAAGGAGCGGGCCTTCTCAGAAGGCTCGGACGTCCCCCGGCCTTCTCAGAAGTTCTCGAAGCCTTTCCCGAAGACGCAGAGAAAATTCCCCGCAAGGCGCGAGGGCCTCTGAGAGAAGCCCCGCCGCCTTCTGAGAAGGCCTTCTCTCTCACTTCCCCCTCTTGCTCGCCGCCTAAGATCGGTAGGGAAGCACGCAATGACGTAAACATACAGTGGGGGACCGACCACAAGAAACCTTCCGCAAGAAACCCAACCCGGAGACCCCAGGACGTCCATCGATGTTTGGTGTGACAACGTCGCGCTTTCCATAGCAGCACTATCGAAACCCAAGAAACCCAGGGCACCCTGGAGGCGAGCAGGGTGCTTCCGCTGTAACGGCTCTGAGGTCAGCGCGGGCTCTTCGGATCGGCGCTGGCCCCCCTCCCGGGCGCGCGGAGCGCGCCCTGGGCAGCGCCGCGGGCGCGGCAAAGGGGGGCCCGGCGCTGATCTGAGAGATCTGCGCGGACCTGAGTGTTAAGTTTGATTTTTTCCTCCGAGACATAAAAGCACGCTTGGGATGTTTTTATCACAGTTTGGTCAGTTTTAATCCTGGAGCCGAGAGTCGTTTCCACTACAGCTCGGATTTTCACACTGTCTGCCTGGCCCACGAGGTCGGCAGACTGCTGGGGCTGTCGTTTGCCGTCGGAAGTCGGGGCCCTCGTAGGCAGGCGAAAGGCAACGAGGACTTCCGACGCTTCTGCTTGGTCTCGGACACCCCTGCTCGCCATCGCTCGGACGTCCATTCTCTGTGTTTTTTTCGGTTTCGTGCGCGGTCTTTGCGCCAAACGATCAAGGATGCAACTCGATGGCCCTCACCGAAGGAAACATGCACACGTCCGAGCGATGCCAAGCCTGGGGTCGCGCAGAGGCTGACCGAAATCAAACACCGATCGAAACGCGTGCACAACCGAATCGCTCGCATCGAACCCTACCCGCGGACAGCACGCGAGGGCCCCTCCAGGGGCTACACGTCGTCGGGCAGTGTATGTGCGGCAACACAGGCGTGCCTCGAGGAATGCTTGAACTGGCCATCGCTCGGACGTCCATTCCCTGTGTTTTGTTCGGTCTCGTGCGTGTTTTTTCGCCAAGTGATCAAGACTGCTCCTCAATGGTCCTCGCCGAGGAAAAAACGCACACGTCCGAGCGATGCCAAGTGAACAGATCCATCCCTTCCTCCACCCCCTCCCCCTCTGTTTATTTTCTCGTCCGCTCCACGTCGACGGCTCCTCCCCGTCGCGCCCCCAGGCGTGCCGATGGGGCGGGCCGGGCGTTTTTCGCCCCAGAGGTGCTCACAACCTATGACCATGAAGGGCCGAACCGGGCGGCAGTCTCGGGGACGGCGAGCGGCACGTGCTCAACAGCCCGTGGCCCTCGCCTCGCCGCGCACGCGCGCTCGCCATCGCTCGGACGTCCATTCCCCGTGTTCTGTTCGGTTTCCTGCGCGGCTTCTTCGCCAAATGATCAAGGGATGCTCCTCGATGGCCCTCGCCGAAGGACAAGTGCACACGTCCGAGCGGTGCCAAGTGCGCTGTCTTTTAGTGCGCGCAGGCAGCCGGACGGGACGGAGGGCGGGGTCCGCTCTCCGGCATGTGGTGTCCCGCCCCGGCGCCGCGCGCCGTCGCCTCGAGAGCTCGCGGCAGGTTCAAGAATGGTGCGTCTCAGTGCGGCCCCAGGGCCGTCTTACACTCGGGGCGTTGACCTAAGGCACCCCAAATGAGGAGCAAGGCCCCTCTTTTCCATAAGCTGAGCTTCGATTTCCCATGCAACAACCTGAGGGAAACCCGAGGCAAACTGTACAACAATCAAGGAACACCGAGCCCCTCCCCAACGAAAAGCGTTCCTTCTTCAAGGCCCCGACTGTAATAGTTTGCATCAGTTTCGAGGGTTCGTATGGTTGAAGTCCCAGAAGCGGCGCTCTGTCACGATTCGGTACTGTCAGGGCGCACCTGTCCTCTCGATTCGCTGTGTTGAAAAATACCAGGAATGGTTTTCTGGCACGGTTTAGGACTGTCAGGATGCAGTAGTCACGGTGATCTGCAGTCTGCAGCGTGTAGTCCCAAGAATTGATTTCGGACACGATTGACTATTCACAGGCTGCTGTACTCCAATAGGACACGCCCGGAATGAAAATAAATATTGTAGGGACTCTTGGAAAGGGAACTTGGAGGGAGGCTCTATTGAGGCTCTGTTGCAGCATCGTGAGTGTATCTTGGGCTTACACTGGTTCCCCTTCTTCTCCCCCTCCTTCACCCCTTTCCCCCTCGTCCTCCTTCCCCCCCTCCCCCTCCTCGTTCTCGGATTTCGTCAGTAGCATGTCTTCCCCCTCTGTGGGATGTTCTGTGCTAGAGCCCTGCTTTTGTCAGGACCTCTCACATAGCCCCAGCCTGCAGTGCGGGCGCGGCCGCAAGAATCTCTCGCAAGAAACCCAACCCTGAGACCCCGTGCGCGAGGTGCACCTGAGGGGAAGACCGGCGCACCCTGAACGCAGCAGCTCCTTCAACGGGTGCGGGAAGTCACCGCGCAGCGCGAGGAGCGAATAAACCCAGGATACCCTGACGAAAAGTATATGGTTTCCTGATGCGCGCCCCCACTGCAGGTCCTTTTCTGGGACGACGCGCCTCCATGACCTCGGAGCCAGGCTGGTCGCTCTCGGGCCTGGACCTCAGCGCGACCTTGGCCACAATCGCCTGGAAGACACCCCCGCTCCAACCACCATTACCACTCGCCGTCGTCGTCCTCCTCTTCCTTCTCCTCCCACTTGTTTCTCTCCTCCTCCTCCTCCTTCTCCTCCTCCTTCTCCTCCGCGTCCTGCTCCTCCTCCTGCTCCTCCTCCTCCTCCTTCTCCATTCAGAGGGCGACTCCTGTGCACTTTGCATTGGTGCGCATCTCCCCCCTTGGAACTGGGACCCCCCTCCCAACATAACTCCATCGCATCTCCTCTCTGGCACGTGGACCCCCCCCCATCTCCCCGGCGAGACCCCCCCTTCCCCCACCCCAGGCGGATTGAACTCCCCGTTAAGATGGGGAATTCCCCAATTTAGCGCGGTACTCACCGACAGTCGTCGGTCCTTTTTCCCTGGTGTTAAACAGTGCTTGTCTGTTGGAACTCATCTTCGACGCTTCCTGGCGGCGCCTTGTGCGTGAGTTTATCGAAATTGCTACATGCCTCGTGCATCCCCGATGTTTCTGGCGGTTCACACAGCACTCAGAGTTATAACGCGGAGCTCGTTCATGACATCTCAAACTTCACTCCCAAATCTCTAATACCTCCCTCGGTACTCTCAACGTGTTCTGTCAGAGCTCTCGCAAGGCTCCTCACTCAGAGCTCTCTCAAAACTCTTCCAGCACTGACGCCTCTGAAAAACTGATGTCCGAAACCTCTCAGTAAATTATGACAAGCTTCTGAGAGGCCCCTGGGAGGCGTCTAAGAGACCTGTCCGAGGCAGATTCAAAAGCATACAAATTGGTTCTCGGATGCCCGTGGTGGCAATTTCGAAGGTCTACGAGACGCCTCCGAATGTTTCCAACAGGCCTCTCACGGGCCTCTGAAAAGCTCCTGCGAAGCCTTCAAGAAACCTCTGAGAGGCCACTGGAAGCCATACGGGAGGCCGTCGAGATCCGGTGGCACCCCTCACGCAGATCGGCGGGGTCAACGCCCAAAAACACAAGGATGTTGTCACATTTCTGAAATCCGGCGGCACCCCTCATGCAGATCGGCGGGGTCAGGGTCCAAAAACAAAGGATTTGCCATATTTCTGACATTCGGCTGCACCCCTCACGCAAATCGGCGGGGTCAGGTTCCAACATTAAAAAAGGAGTTGCCACATTTCTGATCTCCGGTGGCACCCCTCACGCAGATCGGCGGGGTCAGTGTCCAAAACCATAAAAAAATGCAACATTTCTGATATTCGGTGGCACCCCTCACGCAGATCGGCGGGGTCAGGGTCTAAAAACACAAGGGATTTGCTACATGTCTGAAATTCGGCGGCACCCCTTATGCAGATCGGCGGGGTCAGGGCCCCCCCCAAAAAAGAGATTTGCAACAATTGTGAAATTCGGCGGCACGACTCACGCAGATCGGCAGAATCATAATCCAAAAACACAAGTGATATGCCAGCGTCACCCCTCACGCAGATCGGCAGGGTCAGGGTCAAACAACAAAAAGGATTTGCCACATTTCTGAAATTCCGCGGCACCCCTCATGCAGATCGGCGGGGTCAGAGCCCCCCCAAAAAATAAGGGATTTGCAACAATTGTGAAATTCGGCGGCACCACTCACGCAAATCGGCAGAATCATAATCCAAAAACACAAGTGATATGCCAGCGTCACCCCTCACGCAGATCGGCAGGGTCAGGGTCCAAAAACAAAAAGGATTTGCCACATTTCTGAAATTCGGCGGCACCCCTCACGCAGATCGGCAGGGTGAGGGTCCAAAAAGAACGGGGATTTGCCACATTTCTGAAATTCGGCGGCACCCTTCACGCAGATCCGTTGGGTCAGGGTCCCAAAAACAAAGGATTCACCACAGTTCTGTAATTCGGTGGCACCCTTCACGCAGATCCGTAGGATCAGGGTCGACAACAAAAACGAACAAACAATTCGGGACACTGCTTCACGGCGGCGCCCAGACCTCATGATTTCGCTCTTCCATGGCCCATTATCCGAGAGAGGGGGCCGGCGGCAGGGGGCGAAACCCTTACGGACATCAGCCTCTAGTTCTCTGGGTAACTCGCGCTGTTCTTTTTTATGTAAGAGTGCAACTATGGATGTATACCACTCGCGAGGAATATCTTGTTCGCTCCAACATTTTTGGAAGAATGCCAACAGTTCTCCGCATGGTTCTGAAGTGTAAAGTTCTGGGGCTATATCGTCTACGCCTGCAGCCTTCACTGTGGCGAAAGCCCGCAATGCATCCTGAAACTCCTGCATCCCAAAGGCGCCTGTGTAGATTGGCAATGTGTCCCCTATGTCGTCGTGCCCACTGGGTACAAGGGTAGCATAAGTAACTTGCCACTGCACCTGTTCAAAATACTCTGCAAGAGTATCAGCCCGCCTTGTGCTCTCCACGAATTACCCTCGCTCATATTGAATATGGACTGGTCATTTCGGTATGTTTTGTATAATGCACGCGCAGCTTTCCAGTGGCCTCTGGCCAGTTCAGAATCCAAACAGTAACGCTTGTCTTTCTGCACCGACGCTTTGATGCGCTCGTTCAGCTTCTGCTGTTCCGCCAGATTGCCCTGCCGTTGAGCATCATGTCGTTGATTCAGTAGACCAAGCGTGACTGCAGAGATCCAAGGTCGTCGCGGTACCCTCCCGGCTGGTTGAAGTATGCTGGCTGCATTTTCCATGGCATATTTGATGCGGTTGGCGTGCGAGTCCAAATTCAAATCATCTGTGGACGAAACGGTGGCTTCGCAAAACCGGCGACCATGAGCTTCAGCCAGCTGCTTGTCATTGAACAGCATATGTTTGCAGTAGTTCTTCCTTGGCCGAATGTTGGGTATGTGATCGAACTCCAGGTCGATGAGCATGCGTAGTAAGAAATGTCGCGAACCCAATGAACATGACCGGTCTACCCAAAGATCGTTTATCTTTTTGATTGTGTTGTAGTCCGTGAGGCAACAATCGATTTGAGCGAAACCCTCCCCCCACAGGACTGGTTTTGTCGAAAATTGTCCCATAGTACGTGACTAGCTCCTCCAGGGGGTGCTCGAAAAACGTATTGGCGATGGCGCTTTCCATTTCTCTGCAAGTTTCCAAAAGAAGCTCCCTGTTCAGATGTTTTGTTCTTCTTGGTCACGAGCTTGTGGCCCCAAAAAATACGAATCGGCACCGAATGTGTAATCACTTTCAATGGTTGCTTCGGGGGGGGCATGTTCTGGATTTGGGTGCCTATCTGGAAGGACCAAAAACCATGCCGAGGCATGGTGCTGGAAATAATGACGCCAACGCTGCAGCGGGAGCACGATTCGGAACGAGCGGAAGCGTGGAAATGAGGCCAGCGCTGCAGCGGGAGCACGATTCGGAGGACGCGTAGCCTGACATATCATGGCGTGGCGACGCCCCTAAGTGGGGGGGGCTTCTGCAAAACCAGAAATCAACGAATCGACACCGAATGTGGAATCACTTCCGATGGTTGTTTCGGGGGGGCATGTTCTGGATTTGGGTGCCAATTTGGAAGGACCAAAGCCATGCCGTGGCATGGCGCTGGAAATAATGACGCCAACGCTGCAACGGGAGCACGGTTCGGCAGGAGCGGAAGCGCGGAAATGAGGCCATTGCGGGAGCACGATTCGGAACGAGCGGTAACTTAGCCCGAAAATGAGGCCAACGCTTCAGCGAGAACAGCATTTTGGAAAAACCCCAGCGAAAACCCGTTTCCAAGGAATCCCGCGTGTGAAACTGAGGGGGGCCGAATATTTCCCGGACGCCACCAGGGGAGGAGAATGGTATTTCCCCAATCAGAGCTTGCCTCTGTAGGGGTCCAACCGGATTGATATGGTCAGGTGAGATGTGCCGCCGATTTCGTTCGCCGGGCCGAATGCCAGGGTGCCTGGGTGCCCAGGGGTGCCCAGGTGCCCGGGTGAACCAGTAGCCCTATAGCCGTATAGCCCTATAACCTTATAGCTCTATAGCCCTATAGCCCCATCGCCCTATAGCCCTACTAACCTTATAGCCCTATAGCCCGATAGCCCTATAGCCCTATAGCCTTCTGGCCGCATACCCCTCTAGCCCAATATTTGTATAGCCCTATAGCCCCGTAACCCTATAGCCCTATATACCGATAGCCCTATAGTCCTATAGCCCGATAGCCCTGTAACCCCATAAACCTATAGCCCGTATAATCCTACAGCCCTATAGCCCTATAGCCGCATAAGCCTATAGCCCTATACAAGTTCGGATTGGGTTTTTCTCCGCGATCATCATATTGTGAAACTGTGGACAAGATGAGGGGGAGAAGGAGGAGAAGGTGGTGAAGGAGAAAGGAGGAGGAGGAGGAGGAGGAGGAGGAGGAGGAGAGGAGGAGGAGGAGGAGGGGGGAGGAGGAGGAGGAGGAGGAGGACGAGGAGGCCGGGAGAGGAGAAGGAGGAGGAGGAGGAGGAGGAGGAGGAGAGGAGGAGAAGGAGGGGAGGAGGAGGAAGAGGAGGAGAGGAGGGAGGAGGAGGAGGGAGGAGGGGGGAGGAGGAGGGGGGGGGGGGAGGAGGAGGGAGGAGGAGGAGGAGGGAGGAGGAGGAGGAGGAGGAGGAGGAGAAGGGGGAGGGAGGACGACCGACCGAGGAAAGCCCGCAGGAAGCCCCCGCTGGCCTCCCCCCGGGGCGCCAGCGCGGCCAGGGCCACCAGCGCGGCCGCGGGCGCGAGCGGCGGCGCCATCCGCCGGGGGTCCCCGCCACGGCCCCCGCCACGGTCGAGTGGCCGCCGCTCGACGGCGACGACGACGACGACGACGACGACGACGACGACGACGACGGCGACGACGACGACGGCGACGACGAAGACGGCGGCGGCGGCGGCAGCGACGGCGACGGCGACGGCGACGACGACGACGACGACGACGACGACGACGGCGACGACGACGGCGGCGACGACGACGACGACGACGGCGAAGGCGACGACGACGGCGGCGGGAGAGGGCCCCGCAAGGCGGAGGGCGGCGAGGAGGGCCGAGGAGCGCGCGAGGCGTGCGGACGCGCCTGGCCCTCCTCGTGGGGGGGGGGGATGGGGCCAGAAGTGGTCACTGGGCGTTGCTAGTTTGGGAACGACCAACCTCGGTGGCGAGCCAAGGGGTGGAAATTAGAGGAGCAAGCCTCTTCGGCCTCCTCCTCCTGCTCCGCTTCCTCCTCCTCCTCCTCCTGCTCCTGCTCCTCCTCCTCCTCATCCTCCTCCCCCGCTGCCTCCTCCTCCGCCTCCTCAGGATGCGGAGGAACTTCTCAGCAGCCCTTCGGACTTCTGTGCGGGCAAGCCTTGTGTCCATATCCACTGCAGCTTGAAATTTCGGACTCCCTTCCCCAGAACCCCGAGGCGCACTGGATATGGATATAATCATATGGCCCCTATAAAGGCTCGATGCTTGTCCATGTCCGGTGCGGCCCGGCCAGAAAGCCCAAGACGCACTGCACATGGAGATACAATTATATACATACTGAGGAAATCAAAGGGTACCGATACCGCTGCACCCCGGACCTCTCCTGGGGTGCGTCCTGACCAGGACTTCGAGGCGCATCCAGCGGTGGCGACGAGGGCCTCCCAGGAGGCCCATAAAGAGCAAAACGGGCGGGGGAGGGGGTAGAGGTATGGGTTCCTTGTCCTCCTCCGAAATGCTGCCCGCATCCTGGGAAGTGTTGTGCGATGGCGGGGGCGGTTCCGAACACTTCGGACGAGGCCTGCCTGGGGGCCTCCAGGCCTTCTGGGAAGGCCCAGCCCTCTCTCTCATTGGCCGTTTTTGAAGGGGAACTGGGGCACACAAATAAATATACTCAAAAAAAGATTCCCCATATTTTCCTATATTTTCTGGGTTTTTGTCTCCCCCCAACTTCCCATATTTTCCCATATTTTCCTGGCAGTGGACGATTAATTGTGTCTGTGTGTTTTTTCCCCTCCTGAGTTTTGGGCGGCCGAGGTGGGCCCTGAAACGCCCCCCTCTCCACGGTGCGTCTGCTCCGGGGGTATACGCTTGGCCTCCCGTGATTATAACGCGGGGGCAATACGTAGAAGAAGGAAGAGCGGCATAGACAGGAGGAGGAGGAGGAGGAGGAGGAGGGAAAAGACCCCCGGCCCAACAGCACAAACGTAAACTTTGGGCCCTCCGCGCGGATCAGTGGGGCCTGTGTTGGTTCCCCCCCCCCCCTGGCGCGCGGAGCGAGCCAGGGGGGCGGCGCCGGAGACGCCGCCGGCATGTCCCCGCCTCGCCGCCGATCATGGCTTTTCGCCCCCATTCTGGGCCTCCAGGGCTGCCTGGGCCTCGAGTGGTGCGGCAGGTTCGTATTGCACCGCCTTCGGCGTTGGTTCTTGACACCGCGGGAATCGCTCCAACGTCGTATCGTCCAACATCGACCGACTCTGGGTCGCCGGCGGCGTTCAACGTTGAATGCCGGCGGCGGGGTCGCCGCCGGTCGGCACAAACCTGCCGTAGGAGTGGTCGTGGCCGAAAGTGCTCGGGGCTTGAGGAGGAGGAGGAGGAGGAGGAGGAGGAGGAGGAGGAGCAGGGTGGAGGGGACATGTGGGACTATTCGGGGGTCTCTCTCTCTCGATCTCTCTGTTTTTTTTCCCCCCCGCGTTGTCACTCTCATTTTATATATAAATGCCTATACATATACATATATATATATAAATATGTAAAGATTCCTCTCTCTATATGTTTTTTTGTGTCTCTCTCTCTCTCTTGATCGTTCTCTTTCTTTCTCCCCCATCCGCCCCTCTCTGTATACACATCTAGAAAGTATTGCATACATTTCTCTGTTCTTGTGGTGCATGCCAATTACCTTTTCAGAACTAGGTTTGGCGTCGGCGATATTCCAAAAGGAAAATTCAAATATTTCAGCAGGCAACTTTTCATCCGCATTGGAAACGCACTGAAGCCAAGTTCGGGCCAGGTACGGGTACTCCAGATTTCGTAATAAAGGGAGGGGGGTCTCAATTCGGGGGGGGTCTCTTCCCGGCTATCTTGGAGGGGCCTGGGGGGGTCTGGGGACGACGCTTTGGAGGGTTGTCCCACGGGGGAGGGTCTGAAATGGCTCGTCTTGGAGGGTCCAGACCCCCTCCCTTTTATTACGAGATCTGGAGTACCTCCTCCTCCTCCGAACCTGGAGGGTGCAAAGACTACACCCTGCGAAATGCTTTAGAAATCATGGGTTAAGAAATTCATAGTCTCAGAATTTGAATAAAAACCCAACATTTCCATTCAAATCTTAGGATTTACATCGAAACATTAAGAATAATCGAGACTCTGGCCGAAAACTTGGGTTTTCTTAAGCATCGCCTAAGGTGTACAGCACCCCCGATCGGTGCACGCCAACAGCACCCCCGAGGTCGCCAGAGGTCCGAATCAGTGGCAGGAGCGCCGAGAGGGGTCGATCCTCGAACCCCCCTCCTCCTGCTCATGCTCCTCCTCCTCCTCCTCCTCCTCCTCCTCCCCCTCCCCCTCCTCCTCCTCCTCCCCCCTCCTCCTCCTCACCTCCTCCTCCTCCTCCTCTCCTCCTCCTCCTCCTCCTCCTCCTCCTTCCTCCTCCTCCTCCCCCTCCTCCCCTCCCCCTCCCCTCTCCTCCTCCCCCCCCCCCCTCCTCCTCCTCCTCCTCCTCCTCCTCTGCACCTGGAGGGTGCAGAGACTGCAGCGCCCAGATCGCTGCACGCCAACAGCACCCCCGAGCCCTCGCCAGAGGTCCGAAGCGCCGGCAGGAGCGCCGAGAGGAGGCTCGCTCCTCGAGCCTCGCCCTCCTCCTGCGAAGGGGCCCCAGGACACACCAACAAGTACACACACACATAAAAATATGTCCCATAGTTCCCCCTCTTTTCTGGGCTTCTGTCTTCCCCCCCCACTTCCCATATGTTTTCCCATCTTTTCTGAGGAGTCGAGGATTAATTGTGTCTGTGTGTTTTTTCCTCTCCTGATCATGCGACTCTTGGGTCGGGCATCCATCTCCTCCTGCAGGCGGATGTTGGAAGAGAAGATGGCACAAACTGCACGGACGTAGTCGACACATACTCGACACATCGACCCCTGACTGTTGCTTTATGACCGCTCTGGGGTACTCCTCCTGTAGAGGGACATGCCCGACTTAATCCTGCTCCCCACCTTCGATCCTCGATGCTTCTCCTCCAGGTGGTGGTCTCCAGAGGCCCGAAAATGGGCACGAGCGCCGGCAGAGCTCGGTCCTCGATCCTCGCCCCCCTCATCCTACTCCCCGTCGTCGATCCCCGATCCTCCTCGATCCCCGATCCTCGACCCTCGAGCCTCACGCCCTTCGGTCCTCCTCGAGCCTCGAGCCCTTCGATCCTCCTCCTTTGAGCAGGGACCGACCATCCCAGCATTCCTATAGTCATACCACGAATTGCTCTTAACCCGAACATATTCTAATAACAAAGGCAATGTTCTCAGATCAAAAACAATGTTCTTAGAACAAACACCCGATGTGTTAAAACGAGACAGACTCCGCCAGAAATGTTCTAAGAACATTTCGTAGGAACCACAAAAGGTTCTTAGATCATTGTTTGGTAGGGCTATAGGCGAGCCAGGACGCTTCGCCAGTCCTCCTCGAGCCTCGAGCCCTCCTTGACCCTCCACGAGCCTCGATCCTCGACCCTCCTCGACCCTTCTCGATCCCCGATCCTCGACCCTCCTCGAGCCTCACGTCCTCGGCCCTCCTCTCGGCTACACGCAAGAGTGACCCTGGGTAAGAGTGACCTTTGGTGCGCGGCTTTTGGGGGGCCGCTGGGGGACCAAACCTGGGCGCGCAAGCCGCTGTTCCTGCTTCGTTTTCAGCCATCTGGGGACCCGTCTGTGCCAGCACCAAAGGTCACTCCGGCGAAAGGTCACTCTTACGTCTAGTCGATCCTCGAGCCTCGAGCCTCTCGATCCTCTCGATCCTCCAGGTGGTGCTCTCCGGCCAGGGGCCCGGGCCAGCCAAGCAGGCCCCCTGCCCCTGGACCGGAGAGGCCCTGGGCGTCTGCCCGCGGCTGCACGGTTCCCCCCCCCCCCCCCCGGGGCCGCAGGCAACCCGAGGAGGAGGAGGAGGAGGAGGAGGAGGAGGAGGAGGAGGAGGGGAGGAGGAGGAGGAGGAGGAGGAGGAGGAGGAGAGAGGAGGAGGAGGTGGAGGAGGTGGCGGAGGAGGGGGAGGAGGGGGAGGGGGAGACGGAGGAGGGGGAGGGGGATGAGGAGGAGGAGGAGGAGGAGGAGGAGGAGGGAGGAGGAGGGGAGGAGGAGGAGGAGGAGGAGGCGGAGAGGAGGAGAGGGGGAGGGGAGGAGGAGGTGGAGGGGAGGAGGAGGAGGAGGGGGAGGAGGGAGGAGGAGGAGGAGGAGGAGGAGGAGGAGGAGAGGAGGAGGAGGGGAGGAGGGGGAGGGGGAGGAGGGGGAGGGGGAGACGGAGGAGGTGGAGGAGGGGGAGGGGGAGGAGGGGGAGGAGGACGGGGAGGAAGAGGGGGAGGAGGAGATGGAGGAGGAGGAGGAGGAGGAGGAGGAGGAGGAGGAGGAGGAGGAGGAGGAGGAGGAGGACTGGTCGTCTAAGCCCTTCGGAGAAACCCTCCACCCGCGGCGGGCGCCCATATGTGTTTTTTTATCCGGGGAGCGTCTGCCTGGACGGATCGATCGTGGACCCATCTGGGGCGGCTACACGACCGTGGACTCCTGACGGCGAATCCGGGTACAGTTCGGTACTTCGGGGGCGTCCAAGAGGGGGGCGCCCAAGAGGGGGGGCACAAGGCATGGCCGGTGGCGCGTGCGCGGCCCAGGGGCGTGCCGAGGGCGCATCGAGATGCCAAGAAGGGCCATGCAATCCAGGGAGATGCCATGGCCCCCGCCATGATATTCACCCCCCGTACTCATCGCCCCCCTCTCTGCCACCCCCGAATATTGCTCAAATGGAGGTGTCGCGTCCGGGCATTGGCTGCAGCAACCGGGCCCTGAGACAACACGTGTGGAAGGGGCTATGGATGCCGAGCCCCTGGCAACGGCTTGAGCCAAACGTGTCGCGGAAGAGCACTGCACCGGCTGCGAAGCGAGTCCTGCTCCCGTGCTCGCGCGTGATGCGACTGGCAACCCAGCTGCAGCTGAACGAACGACTACACATCAGAGCACCGATGTCCCAGGCGTATTTCCCCCCCTGGGGGCATAAGTGAGGCTGGTGCCCGTGCTGGGATATAGGATGCACAGCCATGCAGAAGAAATTAGACGCCTGGGGAGGAGAAGAAAATATTTGTGTTTACACGTCGTATGTCTACTTTCAATACGATCTAAATTTGTACGGAAAGCATGGGTACGATGCCCAACAACCAATGTTGCCCAACACCGACAGCGGCCGCTGCTGGGCAGGCAACTTTTGCTTCAGATGGACAACGTCTGCGGCGACACCGACAACGCGTCCTCTTACAAATGAGCAGTGGCTGCTGTTGGCCTTCGTACCCAGTCTTCCCACACCCATGTCGATCGTAACCAAAGTTTCCATACGACGTGTAGACATGCATCTCCTTCCAGTGTTACGCCCCCCCGCCAGCCGCGCGCTCCACGGGTCGGCAGTCAAGCCACCGTGAGGCCACCGGGGCGTCGCTCCTGGCAGATGCGGGATCATGCTCGGGCCCACGAGGGGCATCCAGAGGGCACTTGGCGAACACCCGGGGGCCCTCCTGGGGTCGCCCGGGTCCCCTCGGCGTTGGTTGGGGCCCCCTCGTGTCTCTTGCCAACGCGGGCAAGACTTGTACCCGTATCCCGTGCGTCTTGGAGCTTTGGGCTTCCATCGCCAGGAACCAGAAGCGCAGTGGATACAGGCAAGAATCTTGCCACTAGAGGCTAGATTTGTATCCAGATCTAGTGCGCCTCGGCCTTTCGGCGCGCCTTCCCAGAAAGTCTAAGACCGAATGCATATGGATAAAACTCTTGCTCACATTCAAATTGATAAGCGAACATAGCCTGGTCGTTCCAGCGGGAGGCAAACTGCTGAAACACCGAGCACATCTGTGGAACCATGATCCCACCTTCAACCCCGCTGGTCATGCATGACAGCAAATCACGATGGTCCCAACGCACCTGCTTGCGCAGCAATCAAGCTTATGGCTTTACCCGCTACCGCAATTGCGAAATCGCTATGAAGGCTTTCAGGCTCAACCGCGTCGGTCAGTCATGAAATTACTCACGCAGGATTAACGCTGCGCGTGGCTCAGGAGCGGAAGAGGAGGCGACAGCAGGACCGACAGGTAGCCAAACACAAGCGGCGCCAATGTAAACTCTAAATTCCGGACACCCAAGCGATAAGAGAGTGGCCCCTTGGGGTGTCGAAAACTGTCCGCATGGCCAGCCGCTCCGAGACTGCTCTTGGCGCCCAGCGCGGCGAGTCGGGAGGGGGAAAGGGCGAGGATGGGAACGGGGGGATCGGCACAACACTGGCTGTGGCACGCATGCGGCTGTGATTGAAGGGGCCCCAGGACACACAAACAAATACGCACGAACAAAAAGATTCCCCCTAGTTTCCCACATTTTCTGGGTTCTTGTCTTCCCCCCCATTTCCCATAGGTTCCCATATGTTGTGGGAATCGCCGACGAATTGTGTCTGTGTGTTTTTGTTCCCTCCTGAGTGATGGCACTGCTGCCAGGACAGCGTCTGCGAGGCTGCTCGCTCGGCGTCGGCAAAACTTTATGTTCGGCTCCGGGCGGGTGCACGTCCACCGAAGCGGATGCGCGCCGGAGGGGAGGGGCGACAACCGAAGGAGGCCTCCTCCCCTGTCTCGTCTGACCACGAAAAACCACATCCCCAAATCCCAAAAACGCGGATTCACCGAGGATTCGAAGGTCGGCCAAAGATCTCGGGGCAGGTTTTGCGCTCGTCGTCGTCGCCCAGCCAGGTGAAACCCTACCCCAAAATCTCCCTCCCCGAAGTCTCGAGAAGCCTGCATTTTGTCTTGGCCCTCGCGTTTTTGGGATTGGGCATCTGTTTTGACTTAGTGATCGTCAGCATGCTCCTCCGCGTCCTCCCTCGTCTTCCCTCCTGGCACCTGCAGCGCACGCTCCCTCCTTTCAGGGGGGCGTAAGACCCGGGTACAGGGGACTCGGAAATCCCCGACGAGGTCGTCAAAAAAATCACGAGGCCGAGCCTGCATTTTGACGAGGCCTCCCGCTGCAAACATCCCACGAAACTCCTAGTCGTCAAAATCCGTGTCGCGGTCGTCAAAAAACGATGGCGAACCCGAGTCCTGGCAAACCCGGGTCTTACGCTCCCCCGATCCTTCTCCACCTCCTCCGCCTCAATGCCATCCGCTGGTTGTTGGGGGGCTGTGCGGGGCGGGCCAGTGGTGTCCTGGACGTCCCGTTGCACGTGTGGGGACCACACCCTCCTGGGGCCGTCGTAGGACGTTTAAGTCGGGCATGTCCTCCTACAGGCGGAGTTTGAAAGAAACATGAAACAACTAGTGAAACAATGTTGAACAACAAACCAGGAACCTATTTCTCCTGTAGAGCGGCTCAGACTGGCCCAGGAGGCATCCCAGACTTCCACGTTGGTCGGGAGAAGCAGGTGGAACAGGAAGCAGAAAGGCGTTGAAAGTAGCTTGGGTGTCCGCCCGCCCCCTCAAGAAGACCGAACAGGTGAAGCCACTCGATCCCTGAAGTAGGAAAGGGCCTAAAGCACATTGAAATCTGGGACTCGAAAGCTACCCACGTTCAACGACCCATGGGTACACGGCGGTCTGAGAAAAAGTAGGTGGAAGCACAAAGCCGGAAGGCGGATCACGTCGATTGGGTCGGGGCCCTCCCAGGGAACAAAAACACACGGCAGAAGCATATCGGTTCCTGCAGCAGGAAGGCGCTTGAAATAGATTGGGGTCTGGAAGTCCAGAAATACCTACTTTCAACGATCGCCGTGTACCAGCTGCGCACTCCGCAGACCAGTTGAAGGCTCCTCTGGCGCCTAGATTTGACCATCCTGGGGCCTTTTCGTTGCACTTGTCTTTGGCCGTGCTGGGGCCCTCTTGGGGCCTTCCTCGAGGCGCTCCTGGATGCACTTCGGCTGCGCCGAAGCCCTCTTCGCATTGCAAAGAGAGAGAGAGAGAGAGAGAGAGAAAAAAAAAAAGAAAAGACCATGTCATCCCTGTCGTCGTCGTCGCCGCCGCCGCCGCCGTCGTCGCCGTCGTCGTCGTCGTCGTCGTTGTCGTCGTCGCCGTCGCCACAGTCGCCGCCGCCGCCGCCACCGCCGCCGCCGTCGTCGTCGTCGTCGTCGTCGTCGCCGTCGCCGTTGCCGTCGCGGTCGCCGTCGCCGCCGCCGTCGCCGCCGCCGTCCCCGCCACCGTCGCCGTCGCCGTCCCCGCCACCGTCGCCGCCGCCGCGCCGTCGCCGTCGCCGCCGCCGTCGACGTCGCCGCCGACGACGCCGACGTCGTCGTCGCCGTCGCCGTCCCCGCCACCGTCGCCGCCGCCGCGCCGTCGCCGTCGCCGCCGCCGTCGACGTCGCGGCGAACGACGCCGACGTCGTCGTCGCCGTCGCCGCCGCCCCCTCCGCGAGGGCGCGCTGGGAGGGCGCCGCCGCCTCCGCGACCACCATGGAGAACGTCTCTCTGGCGGGCATCCCCCCGACCTCCGCGCGTCGTCGCTGCCGCACCGAGGGTGGATCCCTAGGGCCCAGAGAGGGCGGGCGGAGGAACCCGAGCGGGGGGACTTCCATGCAGCGTGCTGCACGGTGCGCCACAACTCCTCCTCCTCCTCCTTCTCCTCCTTCCCCTCCTCCTCCCCCTCCGGTTCCTCTTCCTCCTCCTCCTCCTCCTCCTCCTCCTCTTCCTCCTCATCCTCTTCCTCCTCGTCCCCTTCGTCGTCCTCCTCCTCCTTCCCCCTCTCCTTCCTCCTCCCTCCTCCCCCTCTCCTCCTCCTCTCTCTCTCTCCTCCTCCTCTTCCCTCCTCATCTTCTCTTCCTCCTCTCCCCCTCCTCCTCCTCCTCCTCTTCTCCTCCCTTTCCCTCCTCCTTCCTCTCCCTTCTTCCCTCCCCCCCCCCTTCCTCCTTCCCTCCGTCCTTCCTTCCTTCCCCCCTCCCTCCGCATCGTCCTTTTCTTGTTCCTTCTCCTGCTCCTGCTCCTCCTCCTCGCTCACTTGCTCCTCCCCCTCCTCTTTTTTCTCCTCCGCCTCCTCGTCCCTCTCCTCCTCCCCCTCCTCCTCTTCCTCTTCCTCCTCCGCCTCCTCCTCCTCCGCCGCCTCCTCCTGCGCACGCAGTAGGCGCTCCTGAGGTCCCCACGAGAACCCTTCACAACAAAAGTCACGGGAGAGCACCCATCAGGGCGACCTTTTTGTCACCTCCCGCTGGGGGCGAGATCCACTCGGAGGGCCAGCGACAGGGTGCTCTCTCCGTGGGCGGCCTGGGTCCTAGCCCAGGCCGATTCTCTCTAAGTCGCCCGGGCGCCAGGGCTCAGTGAGAAAGATACACTCTTTGCCCTGCTTGTACCTGACCCCGGCCAGGCCGCGCAACACTCGACTGCCCCAGACAGAGGGGGCGGGCGGACACGGCTCCCTGAAAAGGCACAGACCACCCCCCGCCTTCCCCCCGCGAGAGTGAAGGGATAGACGCGGTGGGTGGCATGACCCTCTCTCCGCAAAACCGCGATCGCAACATCAGCCCGACCTTTAGCCGACGAGACAAAGGGGGGAGGAGGAATGACTTGCAACGGTTGCACAACATCGCGCACATTTTGGACACGCTTGGAGTTAAGGACGCGCTCACAGTCCAAGTCGGCCATCGGCGGCACACGCAGTCCAACCCATCTTGTGAGCGTGGACGCAACGTTGTGCTGACTCTTGAGCCGCACGCGAGACTGCTCAGACACTCTACAAAACTCGGTGGCCTGCTTGGCACTAACGTCAGCCATGTGAATGCCAACCAGAGCGCGTGCGGCAAGGACGCCCGCAAACACATCAGACCTGTTAGTGCGTGCTTTGACCTTGCGAAGGCCGAGCTGCTCGAGGCTTCCTCTGTCCTCGATAGCATGCCGCGCGAGCGACCAAAGATCGGCCCAGGCGGCCCTGGATGAGCAACAGAAAAGAAGGCTTCTCTCCCAGACGCCCTGGAAGACAAAACTGGAGTCGGTCCAAAAGGTCGCTCCACACATGGCACGCTTGAGGGCCATCAGCAGGGCCCCGAGCTCACGCGCATCGATGTCGAAGTGACCTGCTGGGAGCCCTCCTGCAACCACCGCGCGCTTCGCTCGCTCAGGGGGCAGGGTTGGATCATCGCGCAGCGCAACGATGGCCCAGCCGAACGAGCGAGCGGTGGGCCGAAGCTCAAAGTCGAACGAACTCCCGCCAAGAAAACAATCACCTCCGAGCTCCTCACGGGCCCCGGCAAGCCACGGCTCCTCAGGGGGAGGGGGGCGAGGAGGGGGAGGGGCAGGCAGCGGCGAAACCGGCCTTTCAGGCAGGAAACGAACAAGGGGATCACCTGCTGCTTGCACCATGGCCGAAGGGCACGCTGGCGGCTCCTGCTCCGGCCCAAGGAGCTCTTGATGTCCTGCGCAGCTGAGATGCCTGTGCAGAGGGGCCCCTGGGGCAGCGCGGCGCACGCGACAGACCTGCTCTCGCGACAAGCCATGCTGGAACTGCCTGCCCTGCGGCCGCTGTCCTCCCGCACCAACACTGATGGCGCGCGCGCTCGTGCTCTTTAAACTGAGACATGCCAGACTTTTAGGCGCAAAAAGAAGGCCTTGCTGGAACGCCGGCATCTGAAGGAGATTTGCCACCTTTCCCCCGAGCGAACGTTCAACGACACCGTCCAGAGCTTCCTTGCCGGCCCGCGGGCACAACTGTTCAACCGAAAAAAGGCGCCCACGCTGGAATGCTGCCACGTGAGACCGACCACGCGAATGCCGAGACGGAGCGCGTCCGCCACGGCAGCAGTGAACGGGCCGCGGACGCATTGCCATTGCGAGCAGTGCACCTGGATTGTTTTGCCACGCTCCTGCGAGAGCTTGCTCCACCACGCCCCTCGGCACCCACCCGCCCCAGAGATGGGGCGATAGCGAGGAGAGGAGAGACGTTGAGATCGCGCGCGGGATCGACGCGCGCGACTCCAGCCAACTGCAGCGTGAAAATGATGGATCTACCTGACAGACGTTGACCCTGGTCATGCGACTGCTGCAACCGAGCTTCCAAAACCTCACGTCCGTCGGAGCCTGTCACCTCCGACCCATGGGAAGTGGGGGCCTGCGGGGGCGCGGGCCATGCGCTGCACCTGGAACTAACGCAACTGCCCAGCCAGCACGATAATCTTTGTGTGTCGGACAAAGCGCCTGCCCTTCCTAGTGCGGCGCTTGATCGCGCAGCCTGCTGCGCAACATATGCCAAGATTGCTCCCTGACTGCGCGCCGAAAACTCTCTCAGCACGGAGCGTGGCGGCAAAATGCCCGCGCGGCCGAGGGCAGGGCGCAAGCGCCCGAAGCTTGGGCTTGCTGACTGGAAGATACATCGCATCAACCCCATCATGCATCACGCGCGTGGTCCGACACAACATGCCACGCACCTGCCCTGAATAAAACTCGTGCAAACCCCGCGTCGTCAACGACCACTCCAATCTGCACCTCGCGAGCAGTGCGGAGAGGAAACGCAGCCTGGACCTGCCTGAGAGGAAATCCCGTGGACCCGGCCGCTTTAAGCAGCTCGCCGTGTCCGTGTCTGACGTTCTCAAAAACATTGTGCACGCCTAAAGGCACGGCGACCGCGAAGAGGCCACTCCCCTGAGCCCACTCGGCGATGGCAGCTTGAACGCAAACGAGCCCATCTGAGCCCCTCCCCTGGGTCGACCACCGGAACTCGCGAAAGTTGTCTTGCTTCCAACGCCGATTGAGGGGGCGACGCAGACGACCTTGCACGCTGGAGGTCGCACCCCCCTGCGCGCTTCAAAATTCGCCGGCCCAACGGGCCAGGGCGTGCTAAGATCTCCGGTAACTGGTTAACAGTATTAACAGTATTTCTAGTTCGCGCGCGCGGGGCGGCCCCTGGGGGTCCCCCGGCGAAAAGTACCCCGACCAACGCCCGACCGCCGCCCGACCGCCGCCCGACCGCCGCCCGACCAAGTCTACTCAGAGATGGTTTTCCTTCTGGGTGCGGCCTCTCAGGCTCCCCAGAGCGCGCTCAGAGTGCCCCAAGAGGCCCCCAAGACTGCCCAAGAGGCCCCCGAGACGCCCAAAGAGCGCTCGAAGACGCCGAAGATGACCCCAAGACGGCCCAAAAGGCCCCCAAGACAGCCCAAGAGGCCTCCAAGACGCCCCAAGAGCCTTCCAAGAGGCCTCCGAAGAGAGCCCCAAGAGGCCAAAATCGTTGATTTTCATTTTCATCCGGACGCTCCAAGACGGCCCAAGAGGCCCCCAAGACCGCTTTTTTATATGTTTTTTGTGTTCTGGCTTTTTCGGCTTCCGGACGCTCCAAGACGGCCCAAGAGGCCCCCAAGACCGCTCCAAGACGGCCCACGAAGCTCCCAAGACGGCGCCGAAACGACCCAAGAGAGCCCTCAAGACGGCCAAGTGCCGCCCAAGACGGACCAAGAGGCCACAAGACGGGCCCAAGAGGGACTCAGGAGGGATACCGAGAACTCAAAAATGGAGCCCTCCGTCCCTGAAGGCGCCCAGGAGG
>CAUYUJ010007110.1:5000-10000 GCA_963575745.1 Prorocentrum cordatum
TCTCAAGCAGTGGCGAAGCGTCCTGGCTCGCCTACAGGCCCGCCAAAGAAGATTATAAGGATATGTTGTGGTCTGCACGAGATGTTCTCAGAACCTCTCTAGCTGAGGGTGTGTTGTTTGAAAACATCGGCGATATGTTCTAAGAACATTGCTTTTGTTAGATGAACGCTCTCTCGTTCGAAGAAAAATTCGTGGTAGACACAGAGGACTGCTGGAACGGTCGGTCCTCGCCCAATACAGTGGAGACCCATGCCAAGAGACACCCTGATTGCCTCCAGGGTGCCCTAGGTTTCTTTAGTTGTCGATGGTTTTGCTATGGAAAGCGTGACGTTCCCACACCAAAGAAGATCCATGAACGTCCTGGGGTCTCAGGGTTGGGCTTCTTGTGGAAGGGTTCTTGTGATCGAGCCCCCACTGCAATTAGGCGAAAGAACATGTCCCCGGAACGGGCTCCATGGGCACACGTTTTCTATGTTTTTACCCCGCAGCGCACCGATGACAGTGAGCCCGCGCACACGGCAGCAGGCTGAAGCAAAACACGCCCGGCGGCGCAATTTAAGCATCAGCAATGGAGGAAGAGGATGAGGAGGAGGAGGAGGAGGAGGAAGAGAAGGAGGAGGAGGAATGTGGGGAGGAGGAGGAGGAGGAGGAGGAGGAGGAGGACGGGGAGGAGGAGGAGGAGGGGCAGGAGGAGGAGAAAGAGGAGGAGGAGGAGGATGAAGGACGAGGACGTTGTGGAACAAAAAATGCTGTAGGAGAGGGCCGATCCCTGCGGGAGTTCTCGGACGTCCCTGCGGCTCCTCGTCGCCACGGTGGGGCGCGGCCCGAGGGAGGATTAGGTCGGGCGTGTCCCTCTACAGGAGGGATATTCAGAAATAGTGCAGAAATAGTCTGGAGACGATTTGTTTTATATACAAAGTATGTTGACGTTGTTCTGTTTTTTTATATTTTTAATAATCGTCCCAAATCCGCCTGTAGGGGGACATGCCCGACCTACGTAATGGGAGGGGTCCAGGGGACGCGCTGAAGCGGGCCTCTGTTGGCCAGCACGGGGCGAGGGCTGGCCTCTCGCAGGCGAGGGGTGTTCCTCCCCCTCCTCCTCCTCCTCCTCCTCCACCTCATCCTCCTCCTCCTCCTCCCCCTCCTCCTCCTCCTCATCCTCCTCCTCCTCCTCCCCTCCCCACTCCACCTCCTCCTCCGCCTCCCCTCCTCCTCCTCCTCCTCCTCCTCCTCCTCCTCCTCCTCTCCTCCCACCTCCTCCTCCCGCCCCTCCTCCTCCTCCTCCTCCTCCTCCTCCTCCTCCCCACCCCTCCTCCTCCTCCTCCTCCTCCTCCTCCTCCTCCTCCTCCTCCTCCTCCTCCTCCTCCGCCTCCTCCCTCCTCCTCCTCCCCTCCTCCTCCTCCTTCCTCACTCCCTCCTCCTCCTGCTTCTCCTCCTCCTCCTCCTCCTCCTCCACCTCCTCCTCCTCCTCCTCCTCCTCCTCCTCAGTTCCTCCTCCTCCTCCACACCCCTCCTCCTCCTTCCCCCCCACACTCCTCCTCCTCCCTCACACCCATTTCCTCCGCACTCCTCCCCTCCTTCTTCCTCCTCCTCCGCCCCCTCCTCCTCCTCCTCCTCCTCCTCCTCCTCCTCCTCCTCCTCCTCCTCCTCCCCCTCCCCGCTCCTCCTCCTCCCCACCTCCTCCACCCTCCTCCTCCTCCTCCTCCTGCCTCCTCACTCCACCTCCCTCCTCCCCTCCTCCTCCTCCTCCTCCGCCCCCTCCTCCTCCTCCTCCTCCTCCTCCTCCTCCTCCCTCCTCCTCCCTCCTACTCCTCCTCCTCCTCCCTCCTCCTCCTCCTCCTCCACCTCCTCCTCCTCCTCCTCCTCCTCCTCCTCCTCCTCCTCCTCCTCCTCCTCCTCCCCCTCCCCCTTCCTCCCCCTCCTCCTCCCTCCTCCCGATTCGGAGGGTCCGTGGACGACGTATCAAAGCCCTCTGGCCCCTTGGTGAGAAGCCGTTTGCCTTCCTGCAAGGCCGCCCCCCTCAATTCACCATCGATCTGCTCAAATCCTGCCCTGGCGGGGTCCATCCTGGCCCGTTCTCTCGGGCGTCGAATAATGAATGGAGGGTGCGATAAATCCGGGGGGGGGGGAAGAAAAGTGCACCTTTTGTACCCTAAAGGGACCCGAAAGGGGCACAAAAGGTGCACCACGTTTCGCCACCCATCGATCGCATCCCTCTTGAGTTGACGCCCGATTTCCCGAGTCGCTTCCAAAACGGCGACGACGTCGCCGCCGCCGCCGCCCCCAGACCCCCCACGTCGTGACTGATGGGTTCGCCGCGCGGGCCCGGGGAGCTCGACCCCCTCCCGGGGCCGGCTCTTCCCTGGGACTCTTCCGGACGGCCCATGGATCGGCGCGACCGAAGTAGGTTCAGGAGGAGAAAAAAAAACAGACACAATTAATCGTCGATCCCCCAGAAAATATACGAAAATATTGGAATTGGGGGGAAAGCAGAAACCCAGAAAATATGTGAAAATATGGGGGATCCTTTTATTTGTGTGTATTTATTTGTGTGTCCCAGGGCCCCTTCATAGGTACGGAAACAATGGCACAAAGTCCAGGAGTTGTTCTTGTCCGTTCTGACCTGGACTCCCTGTCGGTGCCGCCGCGGACGACGTCCATTGGAGAGAGTTCAGGAGCGCTCTCAGAGCGTTCCGGAACGCTGTGAGAAGGCCGCGGCGCCCGAGACATCTTCCAGAGCCGCCAGATCCCAGAGATTCGATTTGTCCTCACGCGATTTGATCCGCGTGTTATGAGGTGAAAACCTGTTTTAGCCTTGTTCACCCGAAAGACTTTCGAGCACCAGGGGAGTACCGAATGTTTAGGGTTTTCGCGAGTCGGGCCCTGGAAGGCGACACTCTTTCTCGCACTGTTTCGATACTTTTCTGGGTGCTCGAAATTATGTTTGGGATGCGGTCCTCCAATATGATGGGAGCAGCATACTCCGCGTCCTGGCTTCGTCTCACACCAGCGGCCGCTGTCGGCTTCGTGCCCGTGACCTCCGAGCCCACTTCGAGCGTACAGGCTGGACCCAGAGCCGGCCTCCAGACGCCGACAACGTTGAAAGGCCGATCGTGGCGTCGCCGTCGTCGACGTCGTCGTCGCAGTCGCCGTCGCCGTCGCCGTCGCCGTCGTCGTCGGCGTCGTCGTCGTCGTCGCCGTCGCCGTCGCTGTCGCCGCCGCCGTCGTCGTCGTCGTCGGCGTCGGCGTCGGCGTGGTCGCGCCGCCGAGGAACGCGGTGGCCGTGGCCCTGTCCGAGATGGTGTTCCTGTTCGACGCGGCCACGGGGCGCACGGAGACCCCCCCCGGGGCCTCGGCGGCCTGGGCCTGCCAGTCCATCCGCGAGGCGGCGCGAGCCTCCGACCAACGGAGGTTCCACCGCGGCTTGGGGCCGCGTTCGGCCTCTGGGGGCCCTCGCCGGGCCTCGGGAGCGTCAATCAGCCACGCGCAGAGGGGGGTGGGGGGGGGGGGGGGGGCTTCTTAGAAGCACCCCTGCTTCTTAGAAGGCGCGGGCCTTATCTATAGATGTAAGGCCGGCGCCTCTAGAGCAGCCTCCTTCTAAGAAGCCTCCCCCCTCCCCCCACCCCCTTGTGCGCGCCGCCAAGTCAAAGAACGATTCCGGACGAAAAAGAAAGCCGACCCTGGGGAAGTCTGGTCCGGATCTCCCGGGGGCCAACGCAGGGGAAGAATTGGAGCAGTCAGATGTGTGGGACCCCATTTGCTCGGATCCCCCTCCCAGACATCCGACGTCCTGACTTCATGGGTACGCGGTCCCCAAGAGTCTCGACCCGGTGCTTCATCCGTAGTAGTTGTTTGACGGTCCCGGGGCCCAGCGAGGGCCCCGAGAGCTATGATGCTCCAATTTATTTAGCCTTGACCACCTGAAAGAATTTCGAGCACCAGGAAAGTATCAACATTTTAAGGTTTTCGCGAGTCGGGCCCTGGGAGGCGACACTCGTTCTCGCACTGTTTCGATACTTTTCAGGGTGCTCGAAAGTATGTCTGTGATGTGGTCCTTAAGGTACGACGGGAGCAATAGAACCCGAGAGAGGCCTAACACGAGGAGAAACTTCCCGTCCTGATTTTGCTCCACGACGCGAGCTTGTCTGGGAAGCATGCGAGCTTGGTAGCTGTTTGCACAGCACAGATAGTTTGTCGGTCGCAGCTCTGGTAGCAGACCGATCTCAGACGTCTCGATACTGCAGACAAGCGCTCGTGATCAGTTCCATTCGAACAGTCTGCTTCCCAGCTTCGCAGCTTGCCTACAGCTCCAATTAAGTAGAGAAAACCAGCACCGCCTATCTAAACTGGAAGCCGGGCCCGAGGGCACCGAGCCCGAGGTTTCTCGCGGCGCCCCTTGGCCTCCTCTGGAGGCCCGCCCTCGGGCCCCTAGGGCCTGGGATGCAGAGAGCCCGCCCGCCATTCGTCTGGGGCGTCTGGCCAGGAGGAGGAGGAGGAGGGGGAGGAGGAGGGGGGGTTGGAAGAGGAGGAGGAGGAGGAGGAGGAGGAGGAGGAGGAGGAGGAGGAGGGAGGAGGAGGAGTTGGAGGAGGAGGAGGAGGAGGATGCGCCGGCCCGGCAGGCCCGGGGGCGTCCTTGGCCGCGCTCGCCCCGAGGAGCAGCTGGTCTCGCTGCCCCGCGGCAACGCCACGGCGCTGCGCTGGACCGGCGAGGGCGTGCACGTCGGCGTGGGCACCTCCTTCGGCGAGGCGCCCTTCGGCTCGTTTCGGGGGGGGTCCGCGCGCGCGCGGCTGGCCGGCGGGAGCGGTGAGTGTCTCCACTCCCCCCTCCTGTCCTTCGCGGCCGCGTCGCCCCGCGCGCCCCTCCTCTTGCAGCCGGACAGTGAGAGCCAGACCGAGATAATTACGCTACCGAGGAACCCACATACTTATATTGATGGCTCGAGTGATGATAGCTGAAGTGAAGCATGTGAGAATGATGTTGGTGGCCATTCCCTGCGCAC
>CAUYUJ010007110.1:17500-30000 GCA_963575745.1 Prorocentrum cordatum
ATCCGTTCCCCAGGCGGTGATGGCAGAAGTCCCCGCCTCGCAATAATCGGGACCCTCCAGGCGTTTTGGTGACCACACCGCGTGGTGAGCCAGCCGGGATTCGGGGCCACAGCCGCACGGTTTTGGGGCTCGGGACGTTCTGCGAGGATGTCCCGGGCGACCAGGGACGGCGAGGTCCCAAAACCGGATGGTGGCGGACCGCGCGGTGAGGTCGTCGGGGGGTGCCGAGGTCACCACGCGGTCCGTCACCGCACGGACCCGGGACCCCAAAAACAAGCCCCCTCTCCTCCCCTGCCCGTCCCCCCCGCCCCTGGAGCCTCCGGTGGGGGGCGGGGGGCGGCCGGCCAGGTGCAGATCTGGGACGCCTGTGCGCAGCGGCAGGTCCGCTCCCTCCGCGGCCACACCGGCCGCGTCGGCGCGCTGGCGTGGCACGAGCACGTGCTGACCAGCGGGGCCGCGGACGCGCAGATCCACCACCACGACGTGAGGAGCGGCCTTCGGCGGCCATCGGCGGCCTCTGGCGGCCTCCAGCGGCCTTCGGGGGCTGCAAGAGGCACAGGCTTGTTGTCGCCCTATTTCTCCTCCTCCTCCTCCTCTTCCTCCTCCTCCTCCTCACATTCAAGAGTTCCCGGATTGAGGGCGGGCGGTTTTCAAAATTTGGTTAACACCTTAGCGCCGCGCACACTCGTCTCAGAGAATTGTAAGACGTCGATTGGCTCACATGGCTGAGTGCCAGAATTTGTGTTTTGGAGCGGTTCAGGGTTGTCAGGTCGGAAAAGTTATTCGGATTCGCAGTGTTGAAATCCCAGGAATGGTGCTCTGGCACGATGAAGGGTCGTCAAAACGCAACAGTCAGCTTAACTCGTGGCTTTGAAGTCCTGAGAATTGTGCTTTGGCATGCTTCAGGATTTGCACACGGTTGTTCCCCAACGGGGCACTTCCCTGAGTGGAAATGAATGTGTGTAGGAGCATGTGATGAGGGAGCTTGGAGGGAGGGTTTCGTTCAACATCGTTGATGCGTCCTGGGCTTATTGAAAACTTGCTAAGAAATGGTCACCCCCCCCTCCCCCCCCCCGGATCCCGACTGCCATTAATTCGCCGCCCACAAATTAAGTTTTGAATTGTCCCCCCTGGAAAATATTCCACGGGGACCGATAGATGCGATTGATAAGTGCACACATGTATGTTTGTATCCGTATTTGCGTATACACACGCACGCACGCACGCGCATGCATTCGTATGTGCGCATGAACTGTATGCGTGCGGATGTGCAGGCGATTTCGGTCGACGAGTAGGTAGTTCTCTTCTTACTGGGACACTGTACGTACTTACGCGCGCGCGTGCGCGCGGTGGTGTCCAGTTCTCGCGCGCAGTGTGAGGTTGACCGGCCTTATGCTGGTTCCCAGAATCCCAAATTTACCAGTGACTTTCCTCAGGCGGTTTCGGGTGTGACACGTGTCACCGGTTGTTTTTGTGAGGTTGAATGGCCTTCTGTTGGCTCCCAGAATCCCAAATTCACAATTGGTTTTTTTTATTTCACGGTTTCGGAGTGTGACACGTGTCGCCCGCTGTTTGTTGTGAGTTTGAATGACGTTATGTTGTCTCCCAGATCTCAAATTTACAATTGGTTTTTCGCACATGGTTTCAGTGGAGGCACGTGGCACCGGTTGATCTTGTGAGGCTGAATGGCACGATATTGGCTCCTAAAATCCCAAAGTGGCAATTGTTTTTTCTCAGGCGGTTACTGCGGGGACGCGTGTCACACGTTCTTGCTGTGAGTTTGAATGGCTTCATGTTGGCTCCCAGAATCCCAAAGTGACAAGCCGTTCTTCTCAGACGGTTTCGGGGGTGACACGTGTCACCCGCTGGTTTTTGTGAAGTTGAATGGCCATATGTTGGTCCCAAGATCTCAAATTTACAATTGGTGTTCTCATTTCGGGGGTGACTCGTGTCGCCCGTTGTTCTTGTGAGGTTGTTTGGCTTTATGTCGGCTCTTCGAATCCCAGATTTACACATGGTTTCTCACATATGTACGGTTTCAGAGATGACACGTGCCACCCGCTGCTGTTGTGCAAGGCTGAATGTCCTTACGTTGGCTTTCAGAATCCCGATTTCACAGCTGCTTTGTCTCACGCCTTTTCGGGGGTGTCCCGTGACGCTCATTGTTGTTTCGCGGCTGAGTGGCCTTATGTTTGCCCGTGGAACCCTAAGTTTACAATTGTTTTCCCCACGCGGTTTCGAGTTTCGAGGGGGACACATGTCACCAGCTCTTTTTGTTTGTGAAGTCGAATGGCCGTATGTTGTTTCCCAGAATTCCAAATTTGCAATTGGTTTCCCTCACACGGTTTCGAGGGTGGCACGTGTCACCCGAAGTTTTTGCCAAGCTGGAGAATTCCAAGTTTTCAAGTGGGTGTTCTCACACGGTTTCGGCGGTGGCGCGTGTCGCCCGTTGTTTTTGAGAGGTCGGATGGCCTTATGGTAAATGGTGGCTCCCAGAACTCCAAATGTACAAGGGGGTGTTCTCACATGGTTTCGGGGGTGACATGTGTCACCCGTTGTTTTTGTAAGGTTGAATGGCCTTATGATGGCTCCCAGAACTCCAAGTTTTCAATTGGGTGTTCCCACACGGTTTCGAGGGTGAAATGTGTCACACGTGTTTTTGTTGTGAGGTTGAACGGCCTTATGTTGGCTCCCAGGATCCTAAATTTAGATGTGTGGTTTCTCTCACGGTTTCGGAGGTGACATGTGCCACCCGTGTTTTTTTGTGAGGTTGAATGGTTTTGCGTTGGCTCCCAGAATCCTAAATTAGATTCGTTTATTCTCACACGGTTTCGGGTGTGACTCGCGTCACCCGATGTTGGTGTGAGGTTGAATGGCCTTATGTTGGCTCTCAAAATTCCAGATTATTGTTTTCTCACGCGGTTCTAGGGGTGACCCGCGTCACGTGTTGCTTTTGTGAGGCTGATTGGCTTCATGTTGGCTCCCAGAATTCCAAATTTAGAATTGTTTTGTTCCACACGATTTCGGGGATGACACGTGTCACTGGTTCTTTTGTGAGGCTAAATGTCATTATGTTGGCACCCAGGCTGCCGAATTTACCTCTGTTTTTTCTCACGCGGTTTCGGGGGTGGCGCGTGACGGCAAGTGTTTTTGTGCGGATGAATGGCGTGTTGATGGCTTTCAGAATCCCACAGTTAGATTCGTTTTTCTCACGTGGTTTCGGGGGTGGCGCGTGTCACCCGTCGTTCTTTGTGAAGCTGAATGGCCGCATGCTGGCGCCCAGAACTCCAAATTTACAGCTGTTTTTCTCAGACGGTTTCGTTGGTGACACGTGTCACCCGTTGTTCTTTGTGCGGTTGAATGGCTTTCTGTTGGATCCCAGAATCTCATTGTTGCAACTGGTTTTTCTCAAACGGTTTCGGGGGTGACACGTGTCACCCGTTGTTCTTGTGAGGCTGAATGGCGTTTTGCTGGCTCCCAGAAACCCAACTTTACAATTGGTTGTTCTCACACGGTTTCGACGGCGACACGTGTCACCCGTTGTTTTGTTGTGAATCCGAATGGCCTTAATTATTTTGGCTCCCAAATCCGAGATTTACATTTGTTTTTCTCACGAGGTTTCGGGGGTGGCGCGTGTCACCCGCTGTTTGTTGTGAAGCTGAATGGCCTGATGTTGCCTCCAAGAATCCAACATTTGAAAGTGTTGCTCCTCTTACGGTTTCGGTGGTGACATGTGTCACCCGTTGCTTCTGTGAGGTTGAGTGGCGTTTTGTTGGATTCCAGAATCTCAAAGTTACAATTGGTTTTTCTCACCGGGTTTCGGGAGTGACACGTGTCATTGGTTGTTTCTGTGAGGTTGAATAGCCTTACGTTGGCTCCCAGAATCGCAAATTTACAAATGGGTTTTCTCACGCGGTTTCGGGGATGACACGTGTCGCTCGTTGTTGTTGCGCGGCTGTATGGCCTTATGTTGGCTCTTGGAATCCCAAATATACAATTGGTTGTTCTCACGCGGTTTCGGGGGTGACACGTGTCATCCGTTGTTTCGGTATGGAGCTGAATAATGGCCCTTTGCCGCGTCCCAGAATCCCAAATTTACAACTGTTTTTTCTCACGCGGTTTCGGGGGTAGCGTGTGTCACCCGTTATTTGTGTGAGGCTGAATGGCGTTGTGCTGAATCCCAGAATCCCAAACCTATCATGTGTTTTTCTCATGCGGTTTCGGGGGTGACACATGTCACCCGTTTTTTTTTGTAAGGCTGATTGGCATTATGTTGGTTGGCTCCCAGAATCCCAAGTTCGCAGGGCGTGGCCAGCGTGGCCTGACGCCAAGAGGGGTGCGCAGGATCCCGCAGAGCGCCAGGGCGGTCGCGGGGACGTCCCCGGCGGTCCACTTTGCCCCGCCTTTGTGTTGTTGTCTTGCGCACTACAGCGCTGGGAACAACTTTGTTTTAAATCGTCCCCCCCACATTGATTTTGAAAAATCTGTTTTTGATGTCCTCCTCCTCTTCCCTGTCTTCCTCCTCCTCCTATTCTTGCTCCTCCCCCTCCCCCCGTCTACTCGACTTTGTCGCCTCGACTCCCCCCCCATCGTCTCGTCTTTGCCTCCCTGGGTCGCCGGCACCTTGCGGGGCCCGGGGCGTGGCGGCGGCGAGGAAAAGGGAGCACTTGGTGGGGCGCCTGGCCGGGCCGCACGAGGACCTCATCCCGAGGGGCAGACGGCGACAGGAGCACGCAGTCAAGGCGTTGAGAGTCACACAGTGGCGAGGTGTCCCGGCTTGCCTATAGGCCCACCAAAGAATGTTTTTGGAATTTACGATGATGGTTTCTCCAGCGCGGTTGAGGCTTGTGTTTTGCGCGTATGTTTATGTTCATGATCATGATCAGGCTTATGTCTGTGTGCCGTGTCATGAAATATTAACATTCAGCAGCGATGGAGAAATCATCTTCCATCTGGCTTGTACGACATGTGATTGGAGCACTTCTGGCCGAGACCGTCTTGGTTTAGCACACCGGCCTTGTATCGGGGGCGGAAAAGAGGGGGGTGATGACTAGGGGGGGGTGGATATCATGGCGGGGGCCATGATACTTCCCCAGATTTCATGGCGGCCTGTCTTATTTCATTACGTCCCTGGCCCCCCCGCTGGGCCGCGCACATGCCGCCGGTCATGATTTGCACCCCCCCCTCTTGGACACCCCCCTCTTGGCCGCTCCCGATTGTGCTCTGAGAGCAGCCTCATGTTGCGAGAACACGTGTAGCTGCTGCTGCTAGCAGAGCATGTCGCGCTGGGCCTGCAGGAGCGCCGAACGGTCGGCCCCAGCTCACGAGAGGAGGACCCCTCCGGGCTCCGGCGGGGCCGTTGGTCTTCGGGCTGGCCCTCGGGCCTCTGGGCCGGGGGGCCCGCTCGTGTCCGAGGCCCCCTGTGGCCGGGACAGCCCCGTCGTCCCGTGCCCCGCGCTCCTCGTCGCAGCACGATGGCCGCAGTCGACCCGCAGGGCAAGGAGGGGCAACCTTCCCAGGGGTGCCCTGGCATCCTTGCCTCCTCGGTCCATCCTTGGCCGCTCTCGTTGGCCGCGCTCCGCCCGAAGGACTTCGCCACGGCCCCCCGAGGCCCTCGCGTCCTCGTCGTGCGTCCCTGTGATGCGGCGGGGGCGTTGGTTCAGGAATGCGCCCGGGATGTTTCAGACCCTGGAGGATTCCTTCTCTGATGAGGGCGGCGGCGACATCCATGGCCAAGCCTCGATTGGAGTTCCACCGGCCTCCAGGCCCTGGAGTCCTTTTCTAAGGGTTCTTGATCCAATGCCCCCACCGTACGGGCCAGCGGTGTAAGTTTCCCGAGGGCCACTGGGATGCCTCGGATCGTTTTTGTTCTTAGAACATTTTTGGAGGGTTCTAAGAACATGTCGTGGTAGGCCTACCGGAATGCCGGGACGGTCGGTCCCTGCTCAAGGCCGGCGCCGGACCACGCCTAGAGGCGCCGGCCCTGGGAGTCCCCGCGCGGACCTCCGAAAGTTGATGCGTGCCCGTGCCGCCCTCTACTCCCCGGCTATCTGCGGGTTGGACTACAACTCCGGCGGGGTGCTCGCGTCCGGCGGCAACGACAACCTGGTGCTGGGCACGTGCAAAGTCCAGACCTCTGAGTCTTTTCTGAAGGCCAAGGCGATTGCTGTTCTAAGTGCTTGGCGTCTGGAGGCCGTTGTCGCATTCCGGGGCAGGCAAAGAGTTGTCTCGGGACGACGAGCCGCCTGGGAGGAAAGGGTGGAAATTTTGGGGGGCTGGCGGCAACGGCAATTGGACGTTGGGCACAAGGAACGGCGAGGAACGAAGAACATCTGCCTGCATGCCAGGTTTTCGTCGTAGGTCCGCGCTCAATTCTCGAGTCCGAGCTGGGCCCCTTCCCACACCTATGGCGGCGCCTCCAGCGCCGCCACAGCGTTCGTGGACGGGGGCCCAGCGCCGACCGAACAAGTTCGCGCGGACCTCCGAAAAGTTATGTTCGAAGGGTCCCCCGAGATCCTCAGCCCTTCCAGGGCCTGGACGGAAGGCACTGAGAGCGTCTGGCTCCGAGGGGCGACCTGAGGCCCCCAGCCCGAAGGCCCCTACAGCACAGCGAGCCTGGGCCCGGTCACCGTCTCGGACTCGCCCCGCCGAAGAGGAGAGGAGGAGGGTCTCTTGACTTTGAGGCAAAGCAGCGGCCTGGTCGCGCTCCTGCAGCCACCTAGCCTTCGGCTGTCGGCTGAGGGCGCCTGCACCCCAGCCACGGGCCAGTGCCCAAAAGACGGACGGGTGTTGCAGGGACCCCGGATTCGAGTAGGGGAGCGACTACAGAACTGATGTACCCCAACATCAATTTCCCCCATCGAATCTACGACGAATACGCAGAATTTTCGCAAATCGATTGAGAATTCTGCGTGTTGTCCGTAGTTTCGAGGAGAAGCTAATTTGGGAGCGTATCTCAAAGAAGACAAACCAGCATAAACATAAACTTCTAGCGCTCCGCGAGGATTTCTTGGATCCGCGCTGGGGCCCCCCTGGCGGCGCCTCCTGCGCCGCCCCTGGCGCGCTCCGCGCGCCAGGGAGGGGGATCCAGCGCAGATCCAAGAAATCCGCGCGGAGCGCCAAAAGTTTGTGTATGCGATTTTGCACAGCCAGCACAGGGCATGACGGTTGCCAGTCATCTCTTTCGTTGCGTTGGTCTGTAATATTGCCAGCACTCCGGTCTATATTATGCTTTGGATGTAGGAATGGGGCTGTGGCGATAGGAATGAGGACGGGGGCGGGTGCTTGCAAACATCACGCCGCAAACGTACATCATGTTTAGTTGCAGTTTAAGCGCACCTACCCATCATTTCAGGCCCCCCTACCATAGGGCATGTCCCCATCACATAGAGTTCGCTCACACATTTCCATCCACCACCATCGTCGTACGTCTTAGCCTGGCCACTGCAGGCACTTAGCTTCCTGTCATAACCTCAGATTGTTGTTTCTATGTCACACTTGTGTCCTGCGTTGTCTCTTTACTTCTGCGCACTTCAATTCCCAGCCTCCGCCATCTCGTACGCTGCTGAAGCCAGAATGTTACATCCAGGCCGATGTGACATGTTCAACTAGCACTGCCAAGGCCAGCCAGTGCTGTCTGGCCAGCCTACAAGTGCTCACCGTGCCAAGCCACCTGCACTAGCCCGGTCAACCTCGCAAGGCCAGCCAGTACATTTGGCCAGCCTACCAGGCCCCCAGCGCTCCAGCCACGACAGCACATCCAGCATGCCAGCACTGTCCCTACGGACCATAATGCGGTGCTGGTGAGTCCCTCCACCGAGGGAGCGAAGAGCGGGCCTACTGCAGGCTTGCGGGAGACCTCATAGGGCCAGAGGGGCATTCTCGCTACAGCCAAGTGGATTACAACATTACTCCTTTCGCTTTTTGCTGTTTCTGTCTGCATCCATGTTTGCACCTCTCTCACTTTCGCGCTTGGACCTATAAAACTTTGGGAATGGCGGGCAGCTAGGGGGGGATATCTAGGTCACGCCAGGCGTTGCAGCGCATACTCAGAGCTGCCCTCCGCAGGTCGCCGATAGTTGTTTTTTGTTTCACTTGCACGGCATGCGTATTTCGACCTCTCTTCACTCGGTATCCTCTGTAGATTGCGGTTATCAGTATCACTGCTATTATCTGTTATTCTCAGGTACCTCCCACAATGCTGATGGCGAGCGCTTACTCTGCGCAGTTTTGGGCCTCTCTCCGCTGCCACTCAGTTTGCCTGTCTGTGTCCGCAGCTCTCGCCACCTAGCCTGATGTGTTTGCTTCTTCGCCGAACTCGGCGATTGTTTTCCTATTGCACTAACGCCACAAACCCCCGCATCAGGTCCGAGCATCGTTAAAAGGAGGAGGAGGAAAAGGAGGAGGAGCACCGAAGGCGGCCAGAGGTTCGGGGGCCGGGAGGATCTAATCTTTGCTCTTCTGAAGAAAGGAGGCCCGTGGGTTCTCGCCGGTTTGGGCATTCCTGGGCCCTCCCCCGAACCCCCAGGGGCAGCCAGAAAGCTGCCCGGGATGGAAAGATCGACCACGCACAGAAGAGGGTAGGGGGAAAGGGGAAGGCCTCTCAGAAACACCCCTGCTTCGTAAGAAGCGCGGGCTTTGTTTGTAGACCCAGGGCCAGCGTCTTTTAAGAAGCAGCCTCCTTCAGAGAAGCCTTGCCCCTCCTCCCATGCCCCTTTTGTGCGCGCCGCCAGAAAGGTCCAGGAAACAAACCCAGGGTCCAGTGGGCAGCCCTCGAAAAGCAGCCCCCCCTGGGCCTTTCTCGTTGTGTGTGCTCAGGCCCCCTTTTGTCGAGAATCAGCGCCTGGACCTGTGTTGGCGTGTGCTTCGGTCAGGATTTCGAATGAGGCGTCAAGCCGTGGCCGTTCAAATGCGTCCAGGAGGCCACCCCAAGAAGGCAAAACTTGCCTACCCATTTCAACCCAACTCAACTCAAAGCCTCTATCTTCGAGGTTCGCTTCCCTCGAGACCCTGGTCCGACGGATGCCCTCCTTAGCACCAGCTTTTCATCCGGAGCCATGTTTCCATTATCCTGGAGCCCGAAAGCCCGACGACGGCTTCTTGCAGGCCGAACATGTATCTAAAAACAAAAATGTTAATTAATATCTCTGAAGTTTAAGATGCTCTTTCGCGCGGAAAGTGTCCCCTTTGACAGCAGGGCCCCATGGTCTTACCATTGGAGGAGGAGGAGGAGGAGGAGCAGGAGGAGGAGGAGGAGGAGGAGGAGGCGGAGGCGGAGGCGGAGGCGAAGGCGGAGGCGGAGGAGGAGCGAGAAGAAGAGGAGGAGGAGGAGGAGGAGGCGGCTGGGGAGCCGACGTCGACGTCGAGGCGTCGAAGCGCCGTGCCGAGAGGTGTGCATCTGGGAGAGCGCGACCTCGCAGAGCCCGCTGCACGCGCTCCGCGAGCACCGCGCGGCGGTGAAGGCCCTGAGGTGGTGCCCCTGGCAGCAGAACATCCTGGCCACCGGGGGCGGCTCGGCGGACCAGCAGGCTCTCCTCCTCTTCCTCCTCGGGTTCCTCCCTGCCTTCCTCCTCCTCCTCCTCCCCTCCTCCTCCTTGGGCTTCTCTTCCTCCAACTCCTCCTCCTGAGCCTTCTCCTCCTCCCTGTCCTCCTTCCTGCCCTCCTCCTCATCATCGTCGTCGTCGACGTCGTCGTCATCATCATCCTCATCAACCTTCTCCTCCTGATCCTGAAACGCAGAAGTTGACAACAGTTTCACAAATGGAGGGCGGGTCGCTTCCAAAATATGGCTCTCGCTTGAGCGCCGTGCACATTCGTTTTAAATCCCAAGAGTTCCACGGATTGAGGGCGGGTGGTTTTCAAAATTTGATTATCGTTGTAGCACCGCGCACATTTGTTTTAATGTTTTCAAGAGTTTCACAGGGGGGGGGCAGTTATTGTTCGAAATGTGACTCTCGCCTTAGCGCCGTGCACATTCGTCGTAAACAGTTACAAGAGTTTCACTGGTTCCCATGGTTGAAGGACGAGAAGCGGCGCTTCGGAACGACTCAGGATTGCCAGGGCGCACCAGTTACGTTGGCTCGCGGAAGTGACGCCCCAGGAATGGTGTTCTGGCATGATTCTGGATCGCCAAGACGCAACAGTCAGGTTGATTCGTGGCGTTGGCGTCCCGAGAATGATGCTTTGGAACGCTTCCCGATCTTCAAATGGTTGTCTCCTACGGGGCCATTTCTCTAAGTGGCAATTAATCTTTGTAGGGGCCTATGAAGAGAGAGCTTGGAGGAAGTGTTTATTTCAGTAGTTGATGAGTCTTGGGTTTGCACTGGTCCTCCTCCTCCTCCTCTTCCTCCTCCTCCTACTCCTCCTCCAGTTCCTGCTGTCGACCTCTTCCCCCTCATCCTCCGCTTCGCTGCTCGTCCTCCTGTTTCTCCTCCTCCTCCCCCTCCTCATTATTCTCCTCATCCTCCCCCTCGCATGTGCTCAGCAGACCAGTAGGCCCCGCGTAAGAGCGCAGACGCAATGGCATAAGCATGGATTGTCGGAGGTCCGCGCGGATTTCTTCGGTGAACCGGAGCGCCCCAAGAATTGCTCCGGGACTTCCGAAAGTTTCTGGTTGTGCAATCTTCCGTTGAGCATGCGAGAGAAGTTCCGACCTCCGATGTTGTGTGTTTTTCGCATGCAAGAGGGGTTTCCTCTACTCGGGCCTCTCGAAGCCCGTTTCGGGCCTAGGGGCAATCGAACGTGGATCCATGATGACACTGCCACCAGGGAAGAGGTCGAAAGGGCCCCGTGGATTGAGCAAATCACACCGCGGATATATAGGATGACAGGGAACAAAAATAAGTTCGATGGTCGAGATGTGTCTTCGCACTCTTTGTCCGCAAGCCGTTGTCGAGCCCCAGCGCAGTCAGAAATGAAGACATCGGTGTATATGCATATACATACATACATACACATACATATATGCGTGCATGCATGCATACACATGTGCGTCCATGCATGCGTACGTGCATGCATATACGCATACGTATAAACATACATACATACCTACATACATGCATGGATACATGTGTACATGCATACCCTACATGCATACGCATACACATACAAGCACACACGCATACATACATCCATGCATGCATGCATACATACATACATAAATGCATGCATGCATACATACATGAATACATACATTGATAGATGCATAGCCATGCATACATACATCTAGACATACATGCATACATATATTCATGCGTACACATACTCATATACACATGCATGCATGCATGCATGCATGCATACATACATGCATGCACCCAGGCGTGCATACATGCATACATACATACATACAGGAATACATACACATACACATACACATACATACGTACACATATACACAAGTACAGGCGTGTATGCATGCATATGAACATACATGTATGCATGCGTGCATGATTATACATATATGGATACACGCATACAAACATGTATATGCATACATATATATATATACACAAACATTCATGCATGTATACAGGCAGAAGGTCAGCGATAACTCATTGACGCATGTTGCGACATCGTCGTTATACGAATATCATGAGTTGTGTTACCTTCATGATTCTTCTCACTCTTCATGATCGCCCTACCCTGCGAATTATGTTCCATCCTCCTCAATTCTTTTTGCGGAGGCTCCTCCGTGAGAGCCGGGGCCTCACGAATATGTTCAAGGGCTTCTTGGGGCCTTCTGGAGGCCTCCTGGGCGCCTTCGTGGCGCCTCTGGAAACGTCCTTGGGCCACCCTGCTTCCAACCGCGATCTCTCTGAACGACTGGGCCACGATTTGGAATGCTTCGGGGGGCGCCCTGAAGCCATCTTGGGCCGACGTAGGGCCTTCTTCAGGCAAGTTCGGGCTTCCCGGGCGGCCTCGGACGCCCGCAAGACCGAGGACCGGAGCATTCCCAACATCAATCACAAACCATTTGGGGAAACGGATGTGTTGTTGCGCTGCGAAGGCTTCTTCGGGTTCTTCTTTGGGTCGTCTTCGGGCGTCCGGTGGGTGTCTGGGGCCACTTGGGGCCCTCGGGGAGCCGTTCGGCCGCCCTCCTGACCGATTTGGGCTTGTAGGCTAGGCACAGAAGCGGCTTCGAGGAGCCCCAGAAAGCCGAGTAGGCCTTCTGCAGCGGCGTTCAGGGGGGCCCCCAGGCCCCGGATCCAGGGTGTTCCGTATTGGGGGGGGGTCGGGTTGCAAAAATAGCAGTAGAGGCGTATACATATATAATAATAATAACAATAATAATAATAATAATAATAATAATAATAGTAATAATAGTAATAGTAATAATAATAATAATAATAATAATAATAATAATAATAATATTATACATATATGTATATAAACACACAGATACCTATACATATACATATACATATACATATACATATACATATACATATATATATATATATATAGATGGCCTTGAGCCTGAGCCCCAGCTCCCCTGGGCC